>PVJN01003986.1:0-94691 GCA_004026805.1 Lasiurus borealis | reverse complement strand
GTGTCCGTGCTGATTGGAGAGCGGAGCTCTGGGTCCCCGGGTCCCCAGCTGTTTGATGTGTGCGCAGCTGCCGGCTTCAGATGGCTGCAGACATCCACCTCCCTCTGAAAGATGGCGCGGTCTCCGCGCTCCTGCCGGGGGCTCCGGCGGGCAAAAACCCCTTTGCAGTGGGGCTGCCCGGCTGGGAGAGCCTCGTCCAGCAGTTCCCCGCCTTCTCCTGGAGGATAACTGGCTCCCAACTTGCCTCCAATCACTCCCAGTGCGATTCCCAGCCACTCTCTCTCCTTCTGCCCAGCGACAAAGCTCCAGATGCGTCTGTTTACTCCACCGCCATTTTTTCTACCCTCTGCTTATTTTTTTTTAAATTGGGTCTTCATTATTTTACTGTTGAGTTTTAAGAGCTCTTTGTTTGTTTTGGATACCAGTTCTTTTTCAGATATTTGATTTGCAAAGATTTTTTTCCATCTGTGGCTTGTCTTTTCATTCTCTTAATAGTGTTTTTCACAGATCAGAAGTTTTTAATTTTAATTTATTCCAATTTATCATTTTTGTTTCATGGATTATATTTTGTTGTATATAAGAAGCAATTGCCAAACACAAAAACATTTAGATTTTCTCATAGTAGGAGTTTGTGTTTTACATTTAGGTCTGTGATGGATTTTGAATTAATTATTGGAATATGTCAAAGGTCTATATAGATTTATTTTTTTACACATGAATGTCCAGTTGTTCTAGCATATTAAACATTTTAAATTAAATTTATTGGGGTGTCCTGGCCAGCATGGCTCAGTAGATAAGTGTCAACCTATAAATTAGGAGGCCACTAATCGTCATGAAAATGTAAATAAAAACCACAAAAAGTATTATCTCATATTTGTTTCTGTGTACCTGTGTGCATGTGTGCATGCATGTGTATAAAATGGAATATTACTCAGCTATAGAAAAGAGATTCTGACATTGGTAATGACATGGATGGACACTGAGGGCACTATAGTAAGTATAATATCACTGTATGTGGATCTGCAAGAGCAGAGAGTGGGATGATAGCTGCCAGGGCCTTTGGGATGGAGGAAATGTGGAGATGTACAAACTTGAAGAGTACAAACTTCCTGACATAAGATTAATAAGTCCTGGGGATCTGAGGTACAACAGCATGATGATTATAGCCAATATTATTGTATTATGCACTTAAATGTTGCTAAGATAGTAGATCTTAAATATATCACACAAAAAGGAATAATAACTAAGTAATGTGATGGAGGTAATAGCTAATGCTATAGTGTAATCATTTTATAGTATATAAGTATATCAAATAAACATGTATACCCTAACCTTACACAATATTATATGTCAATTGTATTTCAAGAAAGTTGGGAATAAGGAAACAGAAAATACAAGAAAATATCCATCTACAAGCCAAGGAGAAAGGTCTCAGAAGGAACTAACCTTCCTGACATCTTGATCTTGGATATCTAACCTCTAGAACTGTGAGCCTTACATTTATAGTATTCAAGCCAAAAGAAAAAAAAAGAAAAGAAAAAGAGCACCACTAATTTAGTATAAAGCACAGATTATAGTGTTTACTCCCAGATTTGAAAATATTTATAAATTAAAGTTGAAATATTTTAACTTTTTGTTGATAGTATTGATTTTTTTCATCTACATAGTTTTGTACTAGTTTCTTTTATCAGTATTCAACTTATGTGGAGAAGGAAATATATATACAGAAACCATACTTTCAAGTAAACTCAGTAAACTGTTAGATTAAAGCTATTTTGCCTCAAATATTTATTTATTAGCCTGTTTAGTTTGGGGCTGTCACAGCCCATTCAAATGTAAAATTCTGCAGAGCCGAATAGTTATGCAGACTTAGTCTGAAAACTATTGTGTCTATCTTGCCACCAGTAAGAGATAGGAAAAGTAAATAAAGTGATGTGTTTTTTTTTTTCCAGAACTGAAGGGAGTTGAAAATGCCCATAAGTATAATAAGCAGTCTGCCATTCTGTCTATGTACACAATAATACACACTTGGCTAATGTTTCTAAAGTAAAATATTTATTAGCACTTGAAAGAAACAAGGCATTGGCCCATCTAAAGGTAGTGGAATACATCTTAATCTCTTATTCCTCTTTATTGTTCAAATATTATCATTATTTATACTCATCTGTTAACTAAGGGGTTACTTAGTGAGATAAGACAGGAAGTGTAGTATCAAAATAACTTAAAGAAGTTAAGGTAGGATGACAAGCATGATAAGTAAAAAATTTAAGGGTCACAATATTAATTTCATAAGGAAATTTGATAGTAATAGAAGATGCTTTTTTTCCCTTTCACCTGAGGATATTTTGTTCATTGTTTTCCAGAGAGAATGGAAGGGAAGAACTGAAGGAGGGAGAGAAAGAGGGAGAGAAAAAGAGAGAGAGAGAGAGAGAGAGAGAGAGAGAGAGGGAGAGAGGGAGAGAGAGAGAAACATTGATGTGAGAGAGACACATGGACTGGTTGCCTCCCTCACTCTCCTCAACCAGGCAGGGCTGGGGAGCAAACCTGCAACCTAGGAAGATGCCCTTGACTGAGAATCAAACCTGAGTTCCTTTGGTGCCCAGGTCAATGCTCTAGCAATAGAGCCACACCAGCCAGGGCAGAAAATGCATTTTTAAATAAAAAGTAGGTATCTTCAAATAAATGCAACTATATTTAGGTGAACAATTTCTATAATGTAATTGTTACAGATAATTCTTACAAAACTCACCTTATGTTTTCATTGCAGATATTTTCTCATTATTTTAAATGACACCTCTGCAGTCTTAATTAAGAATACAATTTCACATCATATATTCACTCATGAGTGCATGTAAACTCCAAAAAGATGTTGAATGAAGAACATATCATTTTTGAGGTAAAGAAATTATGATCCAGAATGTTTTTATATTATTTTACTATTCACAGAATTCCCTGTGTTATTCAATATATCCTCTTGCTATTTAAAATATATGATATTCGGGGATAGAAGATGGTGGAGCACAGGACAAAGGTGATAGAGAGGTGTGAGTGAGTGAGGGGATGAAAGGACAGTGGTGGTTGTATGTGGTGTGTGTGTGAGTGAGTGAAGGACAGTTACATCCAACAGGAGCAGCAGGAGATGACAGACCAGGGTCTCTTGGACAGGGAGAGACTACCACCACTATGGGCACTCTCTGGACTGTGGGACTCAGGCACAGAGCCCACGCCATCTTGAAGGGGAGAGCAGCCTCTTCTAGGAACTCATAAGCACCACCACTCAGACAGGCCTTGGACACTGCCTAGGACCCAGCAGCCACTCCAGCCAAAATCTTACTGCCCCACTCACAGACCACATACCCTGGGACCCCCACCTCCAAAGGTGTACTGCTCTGGTAGCAGTAAGTGCAACTTCCCCTTCCCCAGCAACTGAACTGATGCTATAGTCTCACTTCTCCAGTGCCATAGTTGAGCTTTACAAGAGTACAGGCTGCCTGAGCCCACCACTCCACAGGTTGCTAGTGGGTGCTGACGTGGGGCACACTCTTACCCAAACAAGGGCCCACTGCCCCAGCAGTAGAAATTCTGGATTCCCCCTTCCTGGATACCTCCTAGCAGCCACCTCGATCACACAGGGCTCCTCTGGGTGCCTGAGCTCACCGCCCCTTGGCATGTACAAACCCAAACAAGGGCATAAGGCATCTCCCCCCTCCACTCCAGTAGAAATATGGACTTCCCCCATTCCCGGCTGCCTGCCCAGAGACACCTCAGTCATGTGGCTTCAACACAAGGGCCAAACTGAGTACACTGCTCTGGCAATTGGTCCAGAATACCCTTGCGAGCCACCACTGGGCTTGCATGAATTCAACCAAGGGCACAACAGCAAATACAGAGTTTTCCTACTTTACAATTGCTGATATCTGGACACCGCAGTCATGCTCTGCCAGCATGCACACCCCTTAACCCAAGGCCACAAAGGAGGCTCTTAGGTGCCCCCATGAGCCCTGCTGGGCATGCTCTTATCCAAACAAGGGCCCCTGTCCTGCCAGTAGAAACTCTGGATTCCCCCTTCCTGGATACTGGCCCATAGTCATCTCAGTTGTGGGGCTTCACTGGATGTAAGTGAATCCAACCAAGGACAAAAGACCCCTGGTAATAGAAATTTGGACTTTCCCCCACTCTCAGATGCCTATACACAGACACCTCAGACACAGGGCTTCAGTACAAAGGCCTATTTGAGTGCATTGCCCAGGCAATTGGCCCTGAGGTACCCCTGTGAGCCATGACTGAGGGTGCACGAATTCACAACAGCAAAAACTGAGTTTCCCCACTTCACAGCCGCAGACCTCTGGAAACCACAGCCACTCTTTGCCAGCGCACAGACCTCCTGAGCCCAAGGCTGCAAAGGCAGCTCTTGGGTGCCTTTGTGGGCCCCTGCATTGACTCACTGCCCAAGCAGTAGAAATTCTGAGTCCTCCCTTTTTGGATACCTGCCCACAGACTCCTTGATCATAGGGCTCCAATGTGAGGGCCATGCTGAGTGCACTGCCCTGGCAAATGGCTCCTGGGTGGCTCTGTGAGCTGCCACTGGGTGCGCCCAAACCCAACCAAGGGAATAAGGCCCTAGGTAGTAGAAATTTGCATTTATACCACTCCTGGCTGCCTATTCAGACACACCTCCTCAGTCATGCAGCTTCAGCACAAGAGCCTCTCTTAGAGCACCGCCTTGGTAAACAGTCCTGGGGTACCCCTATGAGCTATCACTGCATGCACACAAATTCAACCAAAAGCACAGTAGCAAAAACAGGGTATACCCAATTTACAGCTGCTGACCTCTGGACACCACAGTCATGCTTTTTCAGTGTACAGACCTCCTGAGCCTCACCACCCTGACAGATGACTCCTGGATGCCTCTGTAAGGCTTCACTGGGTATGCGTAATTTCAATCAAGGGCACAAGGCAGCAAAAATTGAGACATCCCTCTCCCTGGCTGCTGACCTTTCGACACCATAGTTGTACCTTTCTAGCACACAGGCTTACTGAGCCTGCTCCTATAGGCAGCTCCTGGGTGCCTCCTTGATCCCCAGTTCAGCGTGCCCATATCCAAATAAGGGCACACAGCCCTGGCAGTAGAAATTGGGACTTCTCCCTTCCTGGCTACCTACCCACAGACATCAGACATCATATTTTGTGGTTTCAGCCCTCAGGCCCCTTGAGGACACTGCCCAGCAGGCGACTCCTAGATGCTTCTGTGAGCTGCCACTAGGTGCACTTTATTTCAACCAAAGGCTCAAGGCCTCAGAGCAGAAACTCGGACTTCCCACTCCTCAGATGCTGACCTCTGGTTGCTGCAGTTGTAATGATCCAGTGCACAACCCCCCTGAGCCCACTGCCCTGGCAGGTAGCCCCCAGGTGCTTCTTGGAACTGCTGCAAGGCACAACCCTGGCCACTGACATCCAGTCCCCATGGTAGAGCCACTTCACCACAAGGGCTTCCTGAGTCCACTGCCCCAGCAGACAGCTCCTGGGTGCCTCTGTAAACAGCCATTGGGCATGCATATCCAACCAAGGGTGCATATCCCCTGAAGCAGAAACTGGAACTTTTCCCTCCATGGGGCTGGTGCATACCACAATTGCTCTGATCCAGTGTGTGGGCCTATAATATCACATCCCCAGCAGAAGGTGCCTGGGCCCCTCTGTGTGCTGCCATTGGTGTGTGCCTCTCCAACCAGGGGTTCCTGGCTCCCTCTGTAGGATCCACAACATTCCTCTGTCAACTGCTGGTGAATTACTGAGGACTTGTCTCCCTAGAGAAGGTCACATTATTTTAGTCACAAACTCTAAGATTCCCACATTCCCAGCCACTGGATCCTGAACTCCCTCATGATTCAGAGAGGAAAATCACTTTGGACAGAGTCCCACTGCTTCAACCAGGGCAGTAGGCTTAGGGGGCATGATACACCTGCCCCCCACTGTCATGGGCTTAGTGCGCCTCATAGTGAGTTGCAGAGTGACACTAATCCAGCAGGGGTAACACCAGACTGGCTAAAGTCACAGTACCTGACACTCAGGCCCCAAGACTCCTTCCTCTAAGGTTGTGGACTTTGGGAACCCACAGTGAGAACATACCAGCAAGACCTCAGTCAATCTTTTCCACAAGAGCTGGAATCATAATCACATCCAAAATAGCATGCACAATGAAGCTGGGGTGAGTCACATTGTCAATCCAAGATGAGAATTCATTCACAAAAAAGAAACTAACATTCAAGATTCAACTACATCAAGAGAACTCCAATAGCTCAAGTAGGAAGCTCCACTAGATCACCAAGCCCAGGATACCTGAGAGATTGCACCTCTAGCACCACCCCCAAAAGAACTTGGGTAGTGAAGCAGTTGGATCTAAGAAACAGAAATAATTAAAATGTTACTGCAAAAAATAAGAAGACAAAAAAAAAAAAAAAATCCCCAAAGGTAAAAAGAAAAAAAAAAAAAAGAGAAAAAGGAGGAATCACCAGAAAAGGAATTAAATAAAAGAGGCAAGCAACATGTCAGAGAAAGAATTCAGAGTAATGGTTTTAAGGACGCTTAAACAGCTGGATGAAAAATACACACAACTCAATGAAAATTATAAGGAGCTGAATGAGAATGTCACCAACATGAAAATGAACCAAGAGGAAATGAAGAATGACATAATGCAATAAAGAACACAATGGAAGGCTTAAACAGTGAACTAGAAGAGGCTGAGGACAGCATCAGTGAATTAGAAGACAAGGTAGGAAAAAAACACAAACACAGCAACAATGGGAAAAAAAAAACTTAAAAAGCAAGATGAGAGCCTATCCCAAAGTACAAAACGAAACAAGATCTACATAATAATTGTTCCAGAAGGAGAGGTAACTGAGCAAGAAATAGAAAACATGTTCGAAGAAATAATGACAAAACTTTCCTGATATTGGCAAGAAAAAAACCATGCAAGTCCAAGAAGTACATAGAGTCCCAAACAAGAAGAATCCAAAAAGACCAACACCAAGGCACATCATAATTAAATTGGCAAACATCAATGACAAAGTAAAAATCTTAAAGGCTGCCAGAGAGAGACAGAAAGTTACCTACAAGGGATCACCCATTAGAATATCAATGAATTTCTCACACCAGGCCAGAAGAGAATGGGAAGAAATATACAAAGTGATGCAAACCAAGAGACTGACTCCAAGAATACTATACCCAACAAGGCTATCATTTAAAATTGAAGGTGGAACCAGGAATTTCACTAACCAAAAAGGGCTAAGAGAATTTATTACCACCAAGACAGCAATGCAAGAAATGCTAAAGGGACTGCAGTAAAAAGAAGAAACAGAAAGGCAAAAAGGAACACAAATATTAAGAAGATAAATGATGACAAACAAGTATTTATCAATAATTAACATTAAGTATAAATGTACTAAATGATTCAATCAAAAGATGTAGGGTAGCTGAATGGATAAGAAAACAAGACCCATATGTATGCTGTCTGCAAGAGATGCACGTCAGAACAAAGGATTCACACAGACTGATAATGATAGAAAATTTTTTTTCAGGTAAATGGAAATGAGAAAAAAAGCTGGGTTGCAATACTTATATCTGACAAAATAGACCTCAAAGTAAAGGCCATAACAAGAGATAAGGAAGGCCACTTCATAATGCTAAAAGGAGCAATTCAATAAGAGGATATCATTCTGGTAAACATATATGCACCCAATACAAGAGCACCCACATACATAAAACAACTTTTGAAAGGTATCAAGTGAGAGATCAATAACAATACAATCATAGTAGAGGACTTCAATACCCCACTGACACCACTGGACAAATCCTCTAAAGAAAAAAATCAGTAAAGAAACAGCAATCCTAAATAACTCACTAGATCAGATGGACTTAATTGACATTTTCAGAACATTTCACCCCAAAGCCACAGAATATACATTCTTCTCCAGTGTACATGGAACAATTTCAAAGATAGACCAAGTTATTAGGATACAGGCAAAGAATCTTCAAATACAAGAAGATTGAAATCATAACAAGCATCTTCTCAGATCATAATGACATAAAAGTAGAAATCAACTACAATAAAAACAACAAAAAAATTCAAACACTTGGAGGCTAAATAACATGCTATTAAATAATGGCTGGGTTACCAAAAAGATCACAGAAGAAATTAAAAGCATTCTGAAAACAAATGACAATGAAAACACAAAGTCAATGGGACACAATGAAAGCAGTCCTGAGAGGAAAGTTCATAGCCTACCTCAAAAAACAAGAAAAAATGGTAATAAATTATCTAACCTTGAAACTTAAAGAACTAGAAAGAGAGCAATAAGAAAAGCCCATAGTAACCAGAGGGAAGGAGGTGATTAAGATCAGAGCAGAAATGAATTACATAGAGACAAAAAAAAAATACATAAGATCAATAAAACCAAGAATTGGTTCTTTGAAAGGATAAACGAGATTGATGAACCTCTAGCCAGATTCACCAAGAAACAAAGAGAGAGGGACTAAATAAACAAAATCAGAAATGTAACAACTGACCCCACAGATATACAAATGATTCCAAAATAATACTATGAATAACTTTACTCCAACAAACTGGACAACATCGATGAAATGGACACATTACTAGAAAAATACAAGCTTCCAAAACTCAATCAGGAAGATTAAAAAAATCAGAATAGGCCAATAACTACTAATGAAATCGAAACAGTAATCAAAAAGCTTCCAGGAAACAAAATCCCTGGACCAGATGGCTGGCTTCACAGGGGAGTTTTACTGAACATTCAAAGAAGAACTAAAACCAATCCTTCTCAAACTATTTTAAAAAATTCCAGAGGAAGGCACACTTCCAAACTCTTTCTATGAAGGCAGCATTACCCTCATCCCAAAACCAGATAAAGACACCACAAATAAAATTACATGCCAATATCCCTAATGAAAATAGATGCTAAAATCCTCAAAAAAATTCTAGCAAACTGGATCTAGCATTATATTAGAAAGATCATACAACATGACCAAATAGGATTTATCCCAGATATGCAAGGATGGTACAATATCCTCAAATAAATAAATGTGATAGATCATATAAAGTGGAAAGACAATAAACACATAATTATATCAATTGATGCAGAAAAGGTATTTGACAAAATCCAACAGTCTTTTTTGATAAAAACACTTAGCAATGTGGGAATAGAGGGATCATATCTCAATATAATAAAAGCCTTATATGACAAACCCATAGCCAACATCATACTCAATGGGCAAAAACTAAAAACATTTCCCCTAAGAACAGGAACAAGACAGGGAATGCCTGCTTTCAGCACTCCTGTTCAACATAGTACTGGAAGTGCTAGCCACAGCAATCAGACAAGAAGAAGAAATAAAGGGCAACCAAAATGGAAAAGAAGAAATAAAATTGTTCTTATTTGCAGGTGACATGATACTGTCATAAAAAAAAACCTAAAGACTTCATAAAAAAATCATTAGACTTAATAAAATCAATCTATACATTCAATGCAATCCCCATTAAAATACCAAAGGCTATTACACAAGCATAGAACAAACTCTCAAAAAATTCGTCTGGAATAAAGAAAGACTTCCAATAGCTGCAGCAATCCTAAGAAATAAGACCAATGTAGGAGGGATCTCAATAACAGATATCAAACTGTATTACAAAGCCACTGTTCTCAAAACTGTCTGGTACTGGCATAAGAACAGACATATAGACTAATGGGTTAGCATAGAGAATCCAGAAATTGACCCAAACCCCTATGCTCAATTAATATTTGACAAAGGAGGCAAGAGCATAGAATGGAGTCAGGACAATCTTTTTAATAAATGGTATTGGGACAATTGGACAGATACATGCAAAAAAATGAAACTTAGACAATACACAAAAATAAATTCAAAATTGATAGAAGATTTAAATGTAAGAATGGGAAACCATAAAAATAAGAGAGGAATCTATAGGCAGCAAAATCTTAGACATATGGTGCAGCAATATCTTCTCTGATACAGCTCTTTGGGCAATAGAAACTAAAGAGAAAATAAACAAATGGGACTGCATCAAAATAAAATCTTCTTCACAGCAAAAGAAACCATCAAGAAAACAATAAGAAAGCCGACTGCATGGGAGAACATATTTGCCAATGTTATCTCTGATAAGGGTTTAACCTCCAACATTTGCAGAGAACTCATACATCTTAACAAAAGGAAGATAAACAACCAGATCAAAAAATGGGCAACATATATAAATAGATACTTTTCAAAAGGAGACATAAGAAAGGCCAAGAGATATATGAAAACATGTTCAAAGTCACCAATCATCAGAGAGATGCAAATCGAAATGAAAATGTGTTACCATCTCACATTTGTCAGAATGGCTATCATCAACAAATCAGCAAATGACAACTGCTGGCGAGAATGTGGAGAAAAAGGAACCCTTTTGCGCTGCTGGTGGGAATACAGACTGGTGCAGCTGCTGTGGGGAACAGTATGGACTTTCCTCAAAAAACCAAAAATGGCCCTTACTGGTTTGGCTCAGTGGATAGAGAGTCGGCCTGTGGACTGAAGGATTCCGGGTTCAGTTGCAGTCAAGGGCCTGTACCTTGGCTGCAGGCACATCCCCAGTGCTGGAGGCAGCTGATGGATGTTTCTCTCACATTGATGTTTGTAACTCTCTATCATTTCCCTTCCTCTCTGTAAAAAATTAATAAAATATATTAAAACAAGAAGAAGAAGAAGAAGAACAACAACAACAACAAAAAACCTAAAAAATGGAGTTCCCATTTGACCCAGTGATTCCATTTCTAGGAATATATCAAAAGAAACTAGAAACAGGAGTCAGAAAGGATATATGCACCCCTATGCTCATAGCAGCAAAATTTACAATAGCTAATATTTGGAAACAGCCTAAGGGCCCATCAGCAGATAAGTGAATTAGAAAATTATGGTACATCTACACAATGGAATAATATGTTGCTTTATTTTTTTAATTTTTTAAAAAATATTTTTATTAATGTATTACATTGCCCAGCCCCTGCTAGGCATACATACCCTACCCACCCCAGTGTCTTGTGTTCATTGCTTATGTTTATATGCATGCAAACAAGTACTTTGGTTGATCTCTTATCTACCCCACCTCTCCCTAACCTTCCCACTGTAGTTTGACAGTTAGTTTGATGCTTTTCTGCCTCTGCATCTATCTTTTTGTTCATCAGTTTATAATGTTATTTATTATCCATAAATGAGTGAGATCATATGGTGTTTTTCTTGCATTGACTGGCTTATTTCACTTAGCATGATGCTCTCCAGTTCCATCCAGGTTGCTGCAAATGGTAAGAATTCCATCTTATTGATGGCAGCATAGTATTCCATTGTGTAGATGTACCATAGTTTTCTGATCCACTCATGTGCTCACAGCACCTAGGCTGTTTCCAAATTGTAGCTATTGCAAATTGTGCTGCTATGAACATAGGGATGCATAAATCTTTTCTGATTAGTGTTTCTAGTTTCCTAGGATATATTCCTAAGAGTGGAATTGTTGGGTCAAATGGGAGATCCATTTTTAGTTTTTTGAGGAAACTCCATACTGTTCTCCACAGTGGCTGCACCAGTCTGCATTCCCTCCAGCAGTGCCCGAGGGTTTATTTTTCTCTGCATCCTCCCCAGCACTTGTCATTTGTTGATTTGTTGATGATTGCATTTCTGACAGGTTTGAGATGGTACCATATTGCCCTTTTGATTTGTATCTGATTGATAATTAGTGACTTTGAGCATGTTTTCATGTGTCTCTTGGCATTCCTTCTGTTGTCTTTTGAAAAGGATCTACTTAGACCTGTTGCCCATTTTTTTTTTATTGGATCATTTATCTTCCTTTTATTAAGTTATAATAGTTGGCTGTAAATGTTGGCAATTAAACCTTTTATCAGTGATAATATTGACAAATATGTTCTCCCATACAGTGATCTTTCTTGTTGTTTTGTTAATGGTTTCTTTTGCAGTGCAAAAGATTTTTATTTTGATGTAGTCCCATTTGTTTATTTTTTCTTTAGCTCCCAATGCCTTGAATCAGTATCAGTGAAGAAGTTCTTTTGGCATATGTCTGAGATTGTGCTGCCTGTGGATTGCTGTGGTATTTTTATGGTTTCCCATTTTATGTTTAAATCCTGTATGCATTTGGATTTTATTTTTGTGTATGGTGTAAGGTGGTGGTCTAGTTTATTTTTTTGCATATATCTGTTAATTTCCCCAACACTGGTTATTGAAGAGACTGTCTTGACTCCATTGCATGTTCATGCCTCCTTTGTCAAATATTAATTGAGCATAGTAGTTTGGGTGGATATCTGGATTCTCTATTCTGTTCCATTGGTATATGTGTTTGTTCTTGTGCCAGTACCAGGCTGTTTTGAGAACAGTTACTTTGTAATTGAGCTTAAAATCTGGTATTGAGATCCCACCTATTTCGTTCTTCTTTTTCAGGATTGCTGTGGCTATTTGGGGTCTTTTTTTGTTACAAATAAATCTTTGGAGAATTCTTTCTAGGTCTGTGAAATATGTTGTTGATATTTCAATAGGTAGTGCATTGAATCTATAGAATGCTTGGGTATTATGGACATTTTAATGATGTTGAGTCTCCCAATTCATGAGCATGGCTTGCTCTTCCATCTGTTTACGTCTTCTCTATCTCTTTTTTCAGTTTCCTGTAGTTTTCTACATATAGGTCTTTTACATCCTTAGTTGAGCTTATTCCTAGTTATCTTAATTTTTTGGTGCAATGGTAAATGGGATTGCTTTTTAGTCTCTCTTTCTGTAATTTTACTATTAGTGTACAGAAATGCCACAAATTTCTTGGCATTAATTTTGTGTCCTGCTACATTGCCTAATTCATTTATTAAGTCTATTAGTTTTTGGATGGAGTCTTTCAGGTTTTTTATGTACAGTATTATGTCATCTGCAAATAAGGACAGCTTTAATTATTCTTTTTTAATTTGGATGCCTTGTCTAATTGCAATGCCTAATACCTTCAGTTCTATGTTGAACGGGAATGGTGAGAGTGGGCATCCCTGTCTTGTTCCTCTTCTTAGGGAAATGGTTTTATTTTTTGCCCATTGAGTATGATGTTAGCTGTGGGTTTATCATATATGGCTTGTATGATGTTGAGGTATGATTCTTCTATTCCCATCTTGCTTAGAGTTTTTATTAAATGCTTTTTCTGTATCAATTGATATGACTATGTGATTTTTATCTCTCAGTTTGTTTATATGATCTATCACGTTTATTGATTTGCATATATTGTACCATCCTTGCATTCCTTGAATAAAATCTACTTGGTCGTGGTGTATGATCTTTCTGATGTACTGCTGGATCCTATTTGCTAGAATTTTTTTGAGGATTTTGGCATCTATGTTCATGAGAGATATTGGCCTATAATTCTCTTTCATTGTGTTGTCTTTATCTGGTTTTGGTATTAGGGTGATGCTGGCTTCATAGAAGGTATTTGGAAGTGTTCCTTCTTCTTGAATATTTTTGAATAGTCTGAGGAGGATAGGTTCTAATTCTTCCTTGAATGTTTGGTAAAACTCTCCTGTGTAGCCATCTAGTCCCAAGCTTTTATTTGCTGGAAGCTTTTTGATGACTGCTTCAATTTCTTCCATAGTTATTGGCCTATTGAGATATTTAGATTCTTCCTGATTGAATTTTGGAAGATTATATTTTTCTAGGAATATGTCCATTTCCTGCAGCTTGTCCCGTTTGTTGGAATAGAGTTGTTCATAGTACTTTTTAGCAATCCTTTGTATTTTGGTGGGGTCTGTTGTTATTTCTCCTCTTTCATTTCTGATTTTGTTTATTTGGGTCTTCTTTCTTTGCTTCTTGGTGAGCCTGGCTAGAGGTCCATCAATCTTGTTTATCCTTTCAAAGAACCAGCTCTTGTTTTGTTGATCTTTTGTATTGTTTCTTTCGTCTTTATGTCGTTTATTTCTGCTCTGATCTTTACTTTTTCTTTCCTTCTGCTTACACTGAGCTTTTCTTGTGGCTTTCTTTTTTGCTCTTTGAGTTGTAGAGTTAGGTAATATATTACCATTGTTTCTTGTTTTTTTTTTTTTTGTTTGTTTGTTTTGCAGTAGGCTTGTAGAGCTATGAACTTCCCTCTCAAGAGTGTTTTCACTGTGTCACATATATTTTGTATTGTGTTATCATTGTCATTTGTTGCCATAATGTTTTTTATTTTTCCTTGATCTCTTTGGTTACCCAGTCATTGTTTAAAAACATGCTGTTTAGTCTCCATGTGTTTGATTTCTTAGGATTGTTTTTATGGTAGTGATTTCCAGTTTTATGCTACTATGATCTAAGAAAATGCTTGATATGATTTCTATCTTCTTGAATTTTAAACGACTTTTCCTATGACCCAATATGGTATATCTTTGAAAATGACCCATATGTGTGAGAACCTCTTTCCACGTCCCGCATGGTTCAGGGTTCCCGGGTCAGGGTTCGGGTTCTGAAGGAGGCCGCACGCAAATGAAATGAGAGACTAGAAAACATTAATTTGGCGACATTGGGGGGCCAGGCGGGAGCCTTCCTCTAGTGGGAAGGACTGCCATTCGCTCTGGCCTTTTTCTCCCTTTTATTAAGGCTTTGGGACACACCCCTAGTCTTTAGGCAGGAAATAACAAAAACAGAAATTGACATGAAACAAACAGGTAGAGGTTGCTTCAACCAATAATGTTTCAAATAAACAGGGAGTAATTAGCTCTGACCTTTCAGAGCAATTAAGGTTGGCCAGCCTTCTGGCCTCCTGTTTACATCCATTTAGTGAGAACAATATTTGGTTTCCGACACATATGCACTTGAGAAGAATGTATATTCTGTGGCTTTGGGGTGAAATGTTCTGAAGATGTCAATTAATTCCATCTGGTCTAGTGAGTCACTGAGGATTGATGTTTCTTTGCTGTTTTTTTGTTTAGAGGATTTGTCCAATGGTGACAGTGGGGTATTAAAGTCTCCTACTATGATTGTATTGCTGTTAATCTCTCCCATGATATCCTCCAGGACGTGTTTTTTTTTTAATGTATTTTATTGATTTTTTATAGAGAGGAAGAGAGAGCCATAGAGAGTCAGAAACATTGATGAGAGAGAGAAGTCGATCAGCTGCCTTCCGCACACCCCCTACTGGGGATGTGCCTGCAATCAAGGTACATGCCCTTGATCGGAATCTAACCTGCGACCTTTCAGTCTGTAGGCTGATGCTCTATGCACTGAGCCAAAGCATCCTCCAGGAGGTTTGTTTTTTTTTGTATTTGGGTGCTCCTGTATTGGGTGTGTATATGTTTCCCAGAGTTATTTCTTCTTGTTGGATTCTTCCCTTTAGTATTATGAAGTGTCCTTCCTTATCTCTTGTTGTGTCATTCACTTTGAGATCTAATTTGTCAGATATAAGTATTGCAACCCCAGCTTTTTTTTTTTTTTCATTTCCATTTCCTAAAAAACCGTCTTCCATCCCTTTATCTTTGTGTATCTCTTTTTCTGAGGTGGGTTTCTTGTAGACAGCAGATATATGGGTAATGTTTTCTTATCCAATCCATTACCCTATGTCTTCTGATTGTTCCATTTAATCCATTTACATTTAAAGTTATTATTGATACGTACTTATCTGTAGCCATTTTTATTGTTTACCCCTGTGTTCCTTGTTCGCTTCCTATTTCCTTTTTTTACAGCAGACCCTTTAACATTTCTTGCATTGCTGGTTTGGTAGTAATAAATTCCCTTAGTCCTTTTTTTGTCTGTGAAGCTCCTGACTTGACCTTCAATTTTGATTGAAAGCCTTGCTGGATAGATACAGTATTCTTGGATTCAGACCCTTCCTTTGCATGACTTTGTATGTTTCATTCCATTCCCTTCTGGCCTGATGAATTTTTGTTGAGAAATCAGTTGCTAATTTGATGGGGGTTACTTTGTAGGTAACTTTCTGTCTCTCTCTGGCCACTTTCAAGGTTCTTTTTTTTGTCGTTGGTGTTTGCCAATTTAATTAAAATGTGCCCTGGTGTTGGTCTTTTGGGGTTCATTTTGCTTGGAACTCTGTGAGCTTCCTGCATTTGTGTGGGTTTTCTTTCTTTCTTATATCAGGAATGTTTTCTGTCAGTATTTCTTCAGACAGGTTTTCTTTTCCTTGCTCAGTTTTCACTCTTTCTGGAACTCCTTTTATGTGGGTGTTGTTTTGTTTCATGTTATCCCAAAGTTCCCTTAGGCTCTCCTCTTGCTTTTTAATTTTTTTCCTAGAAGCTGTTGCAGTTGGGTATTTTTTCTATCTTTTCTTCTAGCTCACTGATGCGGTCCTCTACTTCTTCTAGTCTACTTTTAATGCTTTCTATTGAGTTCTTAAAACAAAGATGTCATTTTTCATATTTTCTTGATTATTTTTCATTTCCTTTTGGTTCTTCTTCATTTCCTCTTGCTTCTTACTCATATTGTTGAATTTGTCTTCCATTCTTTTCAGCCACCTTATGACCATTTCTCTGAACTCTTTCTCTGGTAGATTGTTTGCTTCTATTTTGTTTACTTCCTTTTTTGGTGATGCCTGCTTTTCTTTTATATGCAGGCTGTTTCTTCATCTACTCATGTTTTTTTTTTTTTTGTTGTTGTTGTTTTTCCTGGGTGTCTGGTTATGTAGTTCTCTTTTCTTATCCCAGGCAAAATCTGACCTTTCTGTGTGGTGTGTGAAGCTCCTCTGAATCTGAGTGTTTGCACAGATTGGGGAGCAGTGTTCTGGGTCCCCCTGCCATTTGGTGGGTGCTACAGTTGTAGCTTTTCAGGCTGCTGTAAACATCCACTTTCTCCTCTAAGATGGCCCGGTCTCCATGTTTGTGGTGGTGGCTCTGGGAGAAAAAAACCCATGGTAGAAGGGCTGCCCGGTCAGGGGAGCCCTGTCCAGCAGTCACCCATCTTCTCCTGGAGGATAACTGTCCTTTAACTTGCCAACAAACACTCCCACTGTGTCCCTCAGCTGTTCTCTCTGTCTACTCAGCCACAAGGCTCTGGACACTTTTGTCTATTCCACCGCCATATTTTCTCCCCCTACATTGCTTTAAAAAATAAGGAATTCTTACCATTTGCAGCAGCATGGATGGAACTGGAGATAATTATGCTAAGTCAGTGGTGGGCAAACTCTTTAGTCAACAGAGCCAAATATCAACAGTATAATTGAATATTTTTATTTTTTAAAATATTACATTATATTAGTACATATATCTCCTTTTTCTCCCCTATTCACCTTCTCTCAGCCTCCCCTTTCCCATGCTGCATGCCCTCACCTTCCAGTGTCTTGTGTCCATTGTTGTGATTATATGTATGCATACAAGTCCTTTGGTTGATCTATATCCCACCCTTCCTAACACTCCCCAGCCTTTCTGCTGTAAATTGACAGTGTGTTCAGTGCTTTACTACTTTTGTAGCTATCTTTTTATTCATCAGGTTATAATGTTCTTTATTTTCCATAAATGAGTGAGATCACATGGTATTTTTCTTTCATTGCCTAACTTATTTCACTTAACATAATGCTCTCCAGGTCCACCAATGCTGCTACAAATGGTAAGAATTATCTCTTTTCTGTAGCAGCATAGTATTCCATTGTGTAGATGTACCATAGTTTTCTAACCCACTCATCTGCTGATGGACATTTAGGCTGTTTCCAAGACTTAGCTATGGTGAATTGTGCTGCTATCAACACAGGGGTGCATATATCCTTTCTGATTGGTGTTTCTAGTCTTTTTAAAATTTATTTTCTTAAATTTTTTTATTGATTCAGGTTTACATATGTGTCCTTATTCCCCCATTCCCCCCTACCTCCCATTCATGCTCCCACCCCCCTGTTGTCTGTGTCCATTGATTAGGCTTATATGCATGCATATAATAAATTCTTTGGTTGAACTCTCCCCTTTACCCCTATCAATCCCTACTTTCTCTGAGATTTGACATTCTGATTGATGTTTTTCTGTCTCTGGATCTATTGTTGTTCATCAGTTTATGTTGTTCATTATATTCCACAAATTAATGAAATCATGTGATATTTACCTATATCTACGTGGCTTATTTCACTTAGCATAATGCTCTCCATCTCGATCCGTGTTATTACAAATAGTAAGAATTGCTTTTTTACCACAGCATAGTATACCATTGTGTAGATGTACCACAGTTTTTCAATCCACTCATCTGCTGATGAGCATTTAGGCTGTTTTCAAATTTTAGCTATGGTGAAGTGTGCTGCTATTAACATAGGGGTGCATAAATCCTTTCTGATTGGTGCTTCTAGTTTCTTAGGATATATTCCTAAGAGTGGGATTGCTGGGTCAAATGGTGGTTCCATTTTTAGTTTTTTGAGGAAACTCCATACTCTTCTCCACAGTGGCTGCACCAGTCTACATTCCCACCAGTAGTACAGGAGAGTCCTTTTTTTCTCTGCATCCTCTCCAGCACTTGTTGTTTGTTGATTTTTTGATGATTGCTATTCTGACATGTGTGAGATAGTACCACATTGTCTTTTTGATTTGCATCTCTCAGATAAGTAGTGACTTTGAGAATGTTTTCATATATCTCTTGGCCTTCTTTATGTCCACTTTAGAAAAGACTCTATTTAAGTCTGTTGTCCATTTTTTTATTGGGTCATTTATCTAGCTTTTATTAAGTTGTATAAGTTCCCTGTAGATTTTAAGGATTAAACCTTTATCAGTAATATCATTTGCAAATATGTTCTCCCATATAGTGGGCTTTCTTATTGTTTTGTTGATGGTTTCTTTTGCTGTAAAAAAGCTTTTTATTTTGATGTAGTCCCATTTGTTTATTTTCTCTTTAGCTTCCATTGCCCTAGGAGAGGTACCAGTGAAGAAGTTCTTTTGGCATATGTCTGAGATTGTGCTGCCTGTGGATTCCTCTAGTATTTTTATGGTTTCTTATCTTATGTTTATGTCCTGTATCCATTTTGAGTTAATTTTTGTATATGGTGTAAATTGGTGGTCTGGTTTCATTTTTTGCATGTCCAATTTTCCTAACACTGTTTATTGAAGAGACTGTCTTGAATCCATTATATGTTCATGCCTCCTTTGTCAAATATTAATTGAGCATGGTGGTTTGGGTTGATATCTGAATTCTCTGTTTTATTCCATTGGTCTGTATGTCTGTTCTTGTGCCAGTACCAGGTTGTTTTGAGAACAATGACTTTGTAATACAGCTTGATATCTGGAATTGATATCCCACATACTTTGTTCTTCCTTCACAGAATTGCTGTGGCTATTCAGGGTCCTTCTTTATTCAAGATGAATTTGTGGAGTTCTTTCTAGGTCTGTGAAATATGCCATTGGTATTTTAATGAGTTTTGTATTGAATCTATTGATTATTTGGGGTAGTATGGACATTTTAATGATGTTAATTTGACCAATTCATGAACATGGTATGTTTTTCCATCTGTTTACATCTTCCTCTATCTCTTTTTTTTTGGTATCCTGTAGTTTTCCATGTATAGGTCTTTTATCTCCTTAGTTAAGCTTATTCCTAGGTATCTTAATTGTTTTGGGTCAGTGGTAAATGGGATTACTTTTTTAGTCTGTCTTTCTGTAAGTGCACTGTTGGTGTGTAGTAATGCCATAGATTTCTTGGCATTAATTTTGTATCCTACTACATTGTGAAATTCATTTATTAAGTATTGGTTTTTACTAATCCCAAAGTAAAATAAAGAGCAAATAAAAGTAAAACTGTAGTAGTAATAATACTGATTGAAAATAAAAATGTAATAATTAAAAAGATAAAATCAAGTGAGGAAAAAAGAAAAAAAGTTAGTTTCTTAAGTAAAAGATGAAAAAATAAAAATAAAATGTGTAGTAGTGAAGATCATTCACTTCCTCTACCATTCTCTTTGGCACACCCGTTTTCAATCAGGACAGTATTGTAGTTCCCTGTGTTCCACTGCTCCTTAGTGTTGTACGCCAATCCTAAATTTTAAGCAGGCAGTGCATCTTTAGTTCTTGTATTTCTTTATTTGTGTTTACCCAAGAGTCAATTTGTGATTCAACCCCTGGATTGCAGATAGCCAGTGCTTAGATCCTGCTTTCTCTGTGGCATTCAATATCGATTTGTGGGAGAGAGTTGTCCCAGAGCTGGTTCTCTGATGGTTATTCCCCGCTCTGATCCCCAGTTTCCAGAAAAACAAATTTGCCCTGCAGTCTTGTAAGGTGTCCCCAATGGGGTGATCCTATGTATTGGGCTCAGCAATCAGAAGCAAGGATTTAAAGGAAAAAGAAAAAAAAAAAAGCAAACAAACAATCAAACAAAAAGTGCTAGCATAAGTATGCAAACTCTGGGGCTGCACGCATGCCTGTGCAGTCTTCCTCCCCCCACCCCCCTTGTATCTAAGCAGCTGGCCCATTTAAAAATTTTTTTAGGCTGTCCTTTTGCTTCAGATCAAAATGGGTTGCTTTTAAGAAGAGTTCCTTTCTATTACCAGCTCCGAGGACCTCCTTCCACATTCATGGATCACATCAGCCCCAACAGCCACAAATTTTTCTAGGCGCAGACTTCTCCTGATCCTCCAGCTCCCACAGTGTGCATGTTTCTCTCTCCTGCCAGGAGCAGAGACCTCACCTTATCCCAGGAGAAATCTGATCTTTCTGTGGTGGAGTGTAGAGCTCTTCTAAATCTGTGCGTTTGCACCAGTTGGGGACTGGTGCTCTGAGGCTCACAGCTGCTAGGTGGTGCGACAATTGCAGATCTTCAAACTTCTGATAACATCCACTTTCCCCCTCAGGATGGTGGTCTCTGCATCTAAGCTGGTCACTCTGGGAGGGGACTCAACAGCAGTGGGGGCTGCCTGGTCGGGGGAGCCCTGTCCAGCAGTCCCTCACTGTCTCCTGGAGTATAGCTGTCCCTCAACTCACCAATAAACACTCCTTGTGCGATCCTCAGTTATTCTTTCTATCTGCTCCGGGACAAGGCTGGGGACATGTCTGTCTATTCTGCTTCCAGTCCTTCCTCCTCTTGAAATTTTTTTTGAGAGCCAAATTTTTTAAACTTAAACTTCTTCTAACACTACTTCTTCAAAATAGACTCTCCCAGGCCATGGTATTTTGTGTAAGAGCCACATTCAAGGGGCTAAAGAGCCACATGTGGCTCGTGAGCTGCAATTTGCTGACCATGGTGCTAAGTGAAATAAGCCAGTCAGAAAGATGAATACCACATGATCTCACTCATTTATGGATAACAAAGAACATAATAGCCTGATGAACAAAAAGATAGATACAGAGGAAGAGAAGCATTGAACAGACTGTCAAATTACAGTGGGAAGTTTGGGGAGGGAGACGGAGGTAATAGATCAACTGTAGGAGTTGTATGTATGCATATAAGCATAACTAATGGACGCAAGACACTGGGAAGCGAAGGCATGTAGGGGAGTCGTGGAGGGGGAGGCAAGAAATGGATATGGACACATATGTTATACCTTAATCAATAAAAAAATTGAAAAAATATATGATATCCAAATCCTGACTTTTAGAAACTGACTCATAGTGATTGTCTAGCAAAGCCTTAGTAAAATAAAGGAAATCCCACACAGCAAGTACATTCCAGTGTTAATCCTTCCATGCCTTAGAGAAAAGCAACGAGTCTTTGTAAACTACTCCCAGGAGAGTAAGGGTAAATACCACTATTCCATACACCAGGCTTACTGCCATTGTGGGCCCCAGCCAATGCACACTTGGCTGATGTACACAGTTTCAAGAACCCAAGATGCACTTAGAGAAGCTATTGACCAGCCGATGTACACACTCTGATTTTGGTCCCAGAATTTTTGAATATAATGTATATGACAACGAGGATGGATAGTCTATCCTAGCACAGCTGATGTGAGGAACTGGGCCAGATGGATCATGGGGATATAGAGGCACCAAGCTTGTTCAGTTGGGCAACCAGTTGGTCATTCACTGTGATCTTCTCTTGGAGAATTCCAGAGTAACAATCATTTCCCCTAATGTGGTCTTAGGGATTCAATTGTTATGTAAATCTTCCCAACTGTATTTTGGGAAAGTGATTTCCCCAAGATAACAAGCTGAATAAGTCAACCCCAGACGACAATGAGCCCTCCCAGTAGAATAGCACACTACCAGTCTTTTGGAAAGTAATTTAATCTTCATGAAAATAATAACTGCCTCTACTCCAAGAGCAGCAAGTATATTCCATCACATAGCACAACTGTTCTTGAGTCCAGGCATATATATTTATTATTAATGGAGTACGGATGGTCTCCAAAAGAGCAAAGTTAGGTCCATGGAAAATATAATTTTGGTAGTTCCAACAGCAATTTGATCAATATGTCCCTGGGGAACCTGAACTTCATCTGTACTTGCTTCTTCAAAATTAATATTTTATACTGCTTAATATTTTAAACTTATGTTCTTTTAACATAGTAATACTCAGAAAAATACTTAATATTTCCAGAAAGGCACAAGTAAAACTGATGCTGTATATGTGTTTATCTGTAGCTTTACAGTCTTCATGCCACACCCTTTTCTCCAATGAGTGTGAAACAATTCTGAAAACTGAACCTGGGATAATACTTAGTACTTGATGTGAACTTGTGTTTCCCATGGAATTTGTTCTTTCCTGAAGGAAAATAGCACCAGAATATGTGATCTAATAACTTCTATATTTCCTGCTCTGAATCCCAATAATTCATTGGCGACCAATATGTACTATTTATTATGAGAAGCTAAGACATGGACAAACAGAGGCAGTTGGTTGCACTGAAATGAAGATGGACACAATGAGAGATTCTTTTCTTGATCAATAATTAGACCACAAATCAAATGTAGGTAAAGTTATCATTTGGCCAAGACTAAATTAAACAATAACCCAGCTACCAAAAAACTCACGTTGGAGGTTTGATCAACCTTATGGAGATATGGCCATAATGACATTATTACAATAGAAAATCCTTCACTTCATTGACTCTTAAAATTCTCCTCAGTTTCTATAATATTCCATTTTCTCCAGGTCTTTCAAGAAAGGCCACCAGCTTCCACTACTGTCCTTGTACTCATTGCTTTGCCCAGTATTACTTATGCCAATAAAGTAGTCATTAGTAGGGATGCGGGAGAGTGAGGGCAGCTTCTTCCCACATCTGCTCTTAAAGTTTTCTATATATAGAATCATCTTATCAGCAAATAATGACAGTTTTACATCTAATTCTCAATTTGGATGCCTTTTATTTCTTTTTCCTTGCCTGAATGCTTTGACTACATCTTCCATTACTTGTTGAATAAAAGTGGCAAGAATGGGCATCATTATCTTAGTCCCAATTTTAAAGGAAAAGTTTTCAGGGTTTTACAACTGAACTTTATATTCGCTGAAGGTTTGGCATATATAGTCTTTATTATGTTGAGGTACTTTCCTTCTATACCTATTTTTTTTGAATTTTTAAAAAATGTATATTTTTTATTGTTGATAGTATTACAGATGTCTCCCATTTATCCCCATTCTCCCAGGCCCTACCCACCCCAACCCAAGTCTTCACAGCCTATTTCCTATGTCCATGGGCTATGCATATATATACTAATAAAAAGGTAATATGCTATTTAGACCAAGAGACCTTCCAGGAGACCTTCCAGAAGTCCTTCCAAAACCATGGTGGCTCGGCCGAGGCAGAGGTGATTAGGGGAATGAGGCCAGAAGGGGAGGGCAGTTGGGGGTGAGCAGGTCAGCAGGAGGGGAAGTTGGGAGTGATCAGGCTGGCAGAGGGGAGAGTTGGGAGTGAGCAGGCTGGCAGAGGGGACAGTTGGGAGTGAGCAGGTAGGTGGGAGAGAGCAGTTGGGGGCAAAAAGACTGGCAGGCAGAGTGGTTAGGGGTGATCAGGCAGGCAGGAAGGTGAGCAGTTAGGAGCCAGCAATCCCAGGTTGTAAGGGGGCTGTCTGACTGCCAGCTTAGGCTTGATCCCTGTGGGACATCCCTTGAGGGATCCCAAATTGGAGAGGGTACAGTCTGGGCTGAGGGACAGCCCCCTCCATGTATGAATTTCATGCACTGGACCACTAGTAAGTATATAAGTTCTTTGCTTTATCTATCCTCATCTCTCCAACCCCACATAAAGGTACATTAGTCTGTTTCATGCTGCCATGTTTTGGGTCTTATTTTATTGGTCAATTCATCTTATTCATTAGATTCCACAAATAAGTGAAATCATGTGATATTTGTCTTTCTCAGATTGGCTTATTTCACTTAACATAATAATCTCCAGGTCCAACCATGCTGTCTCAAAGGGTGAGAGATCCTTCTTTTTTGCAACTGTATAGTATTCCATTGTGTAAATGTGCCACAGTTGTTTTATCCATTAGTCCACTGATGGACACTTGGGCTGTTTCCAGATCTTGGCTATTATAAATAATGCTGTTATGAACATAGGATTGCATATATTCTTTCTGATTGGTGTCTCTGGATTCTTAGGTGACATTCCCAAAAGTGGGTTTACTGGTACTGTTTGCTCTTAATTCAGCAGGTTAATAAGTAGAGGACTTTCTTTTGTTTTCCAGTAGATGGAGCAATAGGGCAAGTTTCCGTTTACGTTACAGGTACCTGTGGGATCTCAGTGGGCAGTGTTGCCTTGGTCATGGAATATACCCTGTATTCCCCAAGGTGGTGGCATCCTCTCTGTGTCTGTGTTTCCTCTGTCTCGGGTTCTGTTCCTGTGATGGGATGTGGCATGTGATGGGGCTTCGGGGTCTGTACATTTTCTGAGCTGCCTCCTTGTAACCAGAGACCTCCTGCTACTCTGTGATATCCCGAGACACTTCTGTTACCTTTACTGGGTTCTACCCTGAGTGCTGGGTGAAGTGGGGTGGGCTGTAAGTGAGGCCACTTCCTGAGTCTGTGGCTTTCCTTTCTTGTGAACAATGGCTGCTGCTAGTCCACAGCAGCCACACCACTGTACTGTGTATCTGCCTGTCACTAGCTATACCTGCAGTGGGCTACGGAGGCCAGAATGTTTGTTCTGTTCCACCTACACTTAGTTGCTGTGTGAGGGCTGCAGCCTAACTCCTACCCCACTACCATGTCAGCGTGGGCAGTAGTAGGCAATGGACTGAATCTGCAGACCTCATTTTTGTTTACCCACATTCTGCCTCCTCTGCTTATTCTGATATGCTTACCTTCCAATGTCTCGATGCATGGATCTCTCAGATATATTTGTGTGTTGACCAGGGCATCCTGTTGAACTGCAGTTATCTGAGTTGTAACTTAAGAGTGGAAGTAAAGTGGTCTTCTCACTCTTCTTTTATTAAAAATACTCTTTCTCCATTTCATTGCCTTTGCTTCTTTGTCAAACTTGAATATATTTGCATGGGTCTATTATGTTCCATTGTTTTAATTGTCTATTCTTTCACCAATATTGATAAAGGAAGCCTTCAAGTTGAATACTCTCAGTCCTCTTTGTTCTTTTCTTTTAATATTGCATTGGTTGTTTTGGGTCTTATGCCTTTCAAATAAACTTTATAATCAATCTGTTGATATCCCTAAGTAAGTTGCTCTGGTATTGATTGAGATTTCAATGAATATATAGATGGAGTTGGGAAGAACTGACATTTTAACAATATTGAGTCTTCCTATCACTGCACATAGAATTTCTCTCCATTTAGAATTTATTTGACTTCTTTGTCAGAGTTTTGTAGTTTTCTCATATAAAGTTTGGATACATTTGTTGGTTTTATAACTATTTCATTATATTTTGTGTTAATATAAATGGTGTTTTAATATAAAATTCCAATTATTTGTCATTGTTTTAAAGGAAAACTGTAGACTTTTTTGTGTATTAACCTTGTATCCTATAACCTTGTAAATTGTTTATTAGTTGCAGAATTTTTTGTGGATCATTTTGGACTTTCTAAATAGACAATTATGTAATCTTAAAAAGAATAGGCTTCCTTTTCAATCAGCATACTTTAACTTTATTTTTTTATTTTATTGTACAGATAGAGCAGGACAGTATGCAAAAGAAGTCATGAGAGAGGGCATCTTGAACTTGTTTCTGATTTTTAGTAGGAAAATTCAAAGTTTCTCACCATTAAGTATAGGTTTAGCAGTAGGTTTTTGTAGATGTTCTTTATCAAGTTGGGAAAACTTCCCTTTATTTCTAGTTTGCTGAGAGTTTTAGTCATGAATGAGCATTGGATTTCATCAAATGCTTTTTCTATATGTACTAAATGATAACATAATCTTAGGCCTCCAGCTGTCTTTACATTACTGATCTTCAATTTAATTCCATTGTGGTCTCGTTGCATGCTTTGTGTGATTTCTATTCTTTTAATTAGTGTGATTTCTATTCTTTTAATTAATTAAAGTGTACTTTATAGTTCATAATGTGATCTATCTTTGTATATGGTCTATGTGAGCTTGAGAAGAATATGTATTCTGCAGTTGTTAGATGAAGTAGTCTACAGATATCCATTAAATCCTCCATCACTGATGGTGCTGTTCAGTTGTACTGTGTTCTTTGTGTCTCTGCCTGCTGCATTGGTCAGTTACTGAGAGAGGGGTATGGAAGCCTCCAATCTGAGAGCGGTTTGTCTATTTCTCCTTGCAGTTATATGTTGGCCTCATGTATTTTGACACTATTTTTAGGCACATACACATTGTAGTTGTTATATGTTCTTGGAGGAGAATTGAACCTTAGTTATTCTGTAATGCCTTTTGTACCTCTGATAATTTTTCTTGCTCTGAAATCTGCTTTCTATGAAATTAATACAGCTACTCCAGGTCTTTAGAAATTATTATTAGCTTTAAATATTTCTTTTCTCTCTCTTCTCTTTCTCCTCTCTCTCTCTCTTCCTCCCTTTTTTCTGTCTTCCCTCCCTCTCTCCCCACCACCCTTACTCTCTCTCCCTCTGGGTATTTCTATTTTTTGTTCATTATATCTTTTGTAATGGTAACACAGTTCTGGCATGTTCTGATCTATCATTTTCATTATGTTTTTCTCTGCATTTCAGTATTAGAAATTTCTATCAACATTTCTTCAAGCTCACTGATGTTTTTTCTGGGCTGTGTTTTGTTTACTGATGAACTCTTCAAAGGCATTTTTCATTTAAGTTAGTGTCTTTTATTTCTACTATGTTTCTTTGATTTTTTTTTTTAGTTGCCATCTCTTTGCTTGCATTGCCCATCTTTTCTTAAATGTTTCCCACTTTTTCCATATGAGTCGTTAGCATATAAATGATAGTTGTTTTAGATTCCTAGTCATATAATTTCAACATCTCTAACGCATCTGGGTCTGGTTCTGGTACCAGCAATATCTCTTTGAATTCTGTCTTTTTAATATACCTTCTAATTTTTTGTTGAAAACTGTTATGATGCACTGGAAAAGAAACTGGTTCTAGCTTCAATGTTGTGTTTATGATCTTGGGCTTCTCTCCAGTGAGCTGTGAGCCTCTGTACCTGCCTATCTCTCCAATTTCAGGGGCAGCAGTTTTCCCTGTGATAGCAGCTGTCTGATGGCTCTAAGAGAAGTTATTGATTTTCAGCTAGTTCAGTTTTTTTCTTTTTGTGAGGACAGAGGTAATGACTTTCAAACTCTTCCAGAAACTGGAAGTCCTCCACCTACTGCTGCAGTTTTAATGAGATGAATAAACAACTTTTATTATCTGAACTAGAGGCCTAGTGCACAAAATTTGTGTGTGTGTGTGTGTGTGTGTGTGTGTGTATGTGTGTCCTTCAGACCAGCCTATACATTCTATAATCTGGGGCCCCTCTAGGAATGTCCCATTGAGCCTAAACAGGCGGTCAGAAATCCCTTTCACAATCCAGGCTCCCAACTGCTCCTCTGCCTGCCTGATTGTCCCTAACTGCTTCTGTTTGCCAGCCTGATCACCCCCAACCACTCCCCTGCCAGCCTGATAAACACCTAACTGCTCCTCTGCTGTCTCAGTTGCCCCTAACTGCCCTTCCCAGCTGGCCTGGTCACTCCTAACTGCCCTTCTTTACAAGCCTGGTTGCCCCCAACTGCCCTCTCTTGCTGGACTGGTCTCCCTCAACTGCACTCCCCTGCAGGCCTGGCCACCCCCAACTGCCCTCCCCTGAAGGCCTGGTTCCTCCAAACTGCTCTTCCCTGGAGGGCTGGTAGCCCCCAACTGCTCTCCTCTGCTGGCCTGTGTCCCCCCCTCCAAGTGTCCTCCCCTGCTGGCCTGATTGCCCACAACTGCCCTCCCCTGAAGGCCATCTTGTGACAGTCATTTTGTGTCCACATAGGGGTGGCTATCTTTGACCACATGGGAGTGGCCATCTTGTGTATTGGAGTGATGATCAATTTGCATATTACCTCCTTATTATATAGGATATATAGGATTGACACTTAGAACATTCTCTTGAATTCATCTGCCATTTGCTGGTATAGGTTCTTTCTTCTCACTGGGACAGAGGAATGTGGCTGAGAAGCTGATGCACAGAAATACATGGTTTAAGACAAGAATGACCTAGAGACATACTGAGATTTTGAAGTAATAATGGAGCATTTGATCCTAGAGACTAGAATTTCCTTGACTTGCTTTTGATTTTGAAGAAGAAGAAAAGACAGGGAATTAATTTTATTATATAAACAGCAAATGTGCTTTTTGAAAGTATGGAATTTAGACTTGAACATTCTATAGGTAGGGAAGGTTGGACTACTGTAGAGTGAAAAGCAGTATGACCACTTCTGTAGCCCTGGCAGAGAATATTGGTAAAATAAGGCATAAAACTGCAGGATAATTAAGGTAAAAAAGCATTTCATTTACTTATAATTTAAATTTAATTTTGATTAGATGATGCTTACACATGGTGCCAAGTTAAAAAAAGAACAAAGTCACTTGATGAAATGTGTCCTTGCCACTTGTGTTCCCTATCACCAAGGGCTGAAGTCACCCTCACACACCTGTGTGTATTGTGGGTTTATGCCCCACCTTTATGAAAATGGTAGTATCCTGACACACTACTCTATATCTTGCCTTTTCCACTTAAGAATAAATATTGGAGGGAAGTATAGTTTTTAGGAAAGAAAGAATACACTACACAATAAATATCCACATGCCAATATTAAAACATTAACATTTTATAGAAAATGGGTGGGTTTTTTGTGATGAAAGAAATGAAGTAAATTACAAAGTTAGGTTGGAAAACCCTCAGCTGGGCTTTACACCAATGTTGTACATCTCTCCCAGATTCAAACACTTCCTGACTGAACATGTGGCCTGTACCTTCTAGAGTTTTATAAACTCATGATTTGACAGCACTTTTATTATATTTCATAGAATTAGCACTGCTCCTCTCATAATTAACTCTAACATATCTTGATTATATTTGAAATGAGTCAGAAAGATTTTAACATATTTTTCTCGAAAAGATCTGTCTTCTAGAGTGGGAACTTTTGATCACTAGACCAGGTCCTGTAGGATGCTGCTGAATTAATGGGACATCTCAGACCCATAGCAACCTCATAAACAATGTGGACCTCATCCCTCTGCCAGGAACTGAAAAGCAGAAATAAAATCCCACCTGAACTCCATATTGCATAATGCTGGGATATGTGCTTTGCTTCTGGCCCTAAAATAATGATGGGTAAACATCACAAAGCTAACTATCTTTGCCAAAGTTGGGCATGTGACTGAGGAGGAGAAAGTCAACCTAGATATTGTTAATTCTAGGAAGAGGAGATGAGCAGCACAAGCTGATTGCTCCATGCTGGGAGGGCTCCCACTCTGACCTCAGTGCTGCATAAGTGCCTTGGTCCATTTCCTAACTCTGGTAGGTGAAAGAGGTACCATGCTGTGCTTTAGTAACCATTGGTTTGAAAAGATACCTGTATTATTTTGAAATTAACTTTGCCAATTATGTATTCTTGGAGGAGAATTTGCAGCTGAGGCTGGGATTGTATCAGTTGGGCTGAACACTTAGATAGTGGCATTTATAACAAATTCTCAGATGAAGCCCACACTCATGGTTAGAAATCACACTGAGCAGCAAGGCTCTAAATTAAATCTAAACGAAAATTGTCCTGTATTTCCTTTTTTGTTAAATCATTCTTTCCCTCGCTTACGTACCTACTTTAGAGACTGCTCCAAATCAGTACATTAAGAATGTTTCCATTTTTATGGAAAGACTGATTTGTATTCCATCACATAGATTTCCTTGCTATTTAACCAGTTTCTTATTGATGGACATTTAGATGGTTTCTCATCTTCCTTCTCAATAGTCAGGCTGTGTGTGTTCACATGTGTGTTGAATGCATGTATGAAAAGAAGGATTATAGGGGCAGACTTGTATACTGAAAATTATTATTATTTTAATTAGTGGTAATACCAAAGATGACACTTTTTGACAGGTTGGTTTTATTTTAGACTCAGATTGAGCTGGCAGTCACCTGAAATCCTGTCAGTTTTGCACGTGCTATTATTTAGTCACATTATCTTTTCCATCTTGTTCTTGTGCAATTGTTTTTCTGAAATCTAAGTGTGGGATTGATTTACACAGGCTGTTAAATTCCATTTGCTAGCTTCAGACTATCATTCTCACCTGTCAAGATAATTTTGTTTGTTGACTTTGTCATCTAATATTTTTCCCAACTCTCCTAGGTTTATGGTATCTTCACATCATATAATCATGCTATATCCATCCATCCATCCATCCCTTCCATCCATCCATCCATCCATCCATCCATCCATCGTTGATGAGTGGCTGTATATTGAGAACTGTACCATGTGATGGACACTTTTCTAAGCTCTAGGGATACAGCAGTGAACAAAGCCAAAGAAATCTCTGTTCTCCTGGAGCTTTCATTGAAGTAGGGAATATAGACACTAAGCAAAGATAAGTAAGTTACATATATGGTATGGTAATGATAAGTGCCAAGGAGAAAAATAAAGCAGGTAAGAGAGATAGGAAGAGAAGAAGGGACATTTTGCACTTTTAAATAGGCTGCTCAGAAAAAATATGACATTTGAGCATAGATAGGAAGGAAAATGTGGTGCAAAGGAATTTTTTGACCTGTTGTTAGAGACTTTTCCAAAACTTGATGTTAATCCATTAACTGGCACCTTTAGGGCACAGCTGGCTAATCCATTGAAACTCTCTGTCACTTGAATATCTGCTTGCATTCCCCTATTCAGTTCTTAAAAACATGTTGAGACTGATTAAATTCTGGACTTTTAGCATCCATAGGGCTCCCTGATCTTGACTTGTCACACTTTGACAAAGGCCATGTGTTTGATGTGAAAAACTATTTTTCCCTCATCAACTTGGAGTAGCTCCCAGTGATTAGCAAGAGCCATGATCCAGTGGAAATGGCTGCTATGGGCAGAGGAGTGAGACAAGAGGACCCATGGGCCATTTCTACCATGATGAGCCTCATCTATAAAGAGCAAGTGAAAAGGCTAAATTCTCTTGACAATATTGTGAGAAATTAAACTTTTTCTTCAGTAAACTTTGGCAAATATAATTCTGAATAGCAAACCATGCCTTTGGCACCATTATTTCAGTCCAAACCCAAAGTCTGCCCCTTTGATGCCATCTTTCCACTCAATTTCTTTGTGCACATTATTTTTGCAGGGCTTGAGCTGTCAGAAGATCTGGGCCCTGTGTTGTCAGGCAGCTCTGTCCAGGTGTACTACTGTTATCTTGAAACTTACCTGCAGACTGTACTATTGCTGTGGTTATTCCCTGGTATCTACACAAGGCTCAATTTTCCTAGTGTACAAACAGGTTGAATGGAGGATTTAAACAGACACTGAATTCATATAGGAGACAAAGAAAGCATACGAGGTTAACCATGTACTCCAAGAATAAAGGTAAATCTGAGTGCTTTCATTAGGGCTCAAAAAAGTCTATAACTAAGCTTACCTCCTGCCTTCTCTGGCCTCAGTAACATCAGTTGACTAGACTAAATTATTCCTAAAGCTAGATCTCTAGCCCTAAAATTCAGGTTCTATGAATTAATTTAGTTAAGCAATTAGGACAGCAATAATTTAGGAGCCTGGTTTTATAAATATTTAGCCTGATGAAAAAAATGCGACCCCTGAGGACAGTGATTTTGCTAACAAGGAGAAACTGAGATAGGACTGAAAATCAGCAGAAGGTTGGTCCAGATGGTGAGCTGTGGCCAGTGTGGTTAGGAAGGCACATCTGTGACTCCTGGAAATTGAACACAGTGGCAACAATAAGCACAGCAGCAGGAACAGAAAACCTTCACCAGGTCTGTGCTCTGCAGCAAACTCTTTGACACGTTGTCCCCTACACCCACCCTCATACACACATATTTTAACTCTCTCTCCTAATCATTGATACTCTCGCAGAAGAAAATGTGCAAGAAATGTGTCCTTTCTGGAGAGCAAATGCAGACAACATTAGAGTGTTTCCGTGGTCAGAATGGCCCTTTGTTCTGCCTCTTAATGACTAATTGCCATGCTATGAAGAGTATTATGCAACCAGGGCAGAGCTGGGCCTTCATGCCAGAACTGCTGGAAGTGTGTAATTTTCAGAAAGCTATGACTGAGGCCTTGATGTTGCGTAAGAAATAATTACCAAATCCAGCCTAGGCTTGCTTCTTAATACAAGCTTTGGGATCTAGTGGCTTTACATGCTTGTTAATGTTTAAACTGTGGAGTAGTAGTAGAACTTTCTGTAAGCTCCAGTTGTGTTTGCAGAGTTCAGTGTGCGGCTGGGAGCAGCACAGGCAGGGGAGGAGCAGGGACAAAGGGAGTTCAGTGTGGGGCTGGGTGCAACAAAGGCAGGGGAGGAGGAGGTAAAAACGGAGGTCTCCTCTGTTTTTCTGAGAGGATTTTGTCCTTCTGCTGGCCCTTTGGTAGGTCTAAAATTTTCTTCTTTTCCATAAAAAAGTTAAAGAAAAAGACCTCCGGAAGTCAATTTATAAAAGCATTCATCAAAAAATTCTCTGCAATAACCCATTATCTTTTAAAATAGACTTCAAATATGACTTGAATTTATAAAAATAACTGAGAAGAAATTTCATGTAATTTCTGGTCAGCTACTGGAACCTTAAGGGGAAGAGCAAAGCTAATTTATCTGGGAAAACCTCACATATACTAGCGACAGAGATGCTTCACTCACAGGCCTCAGATTCTGACCAGAGCTGCTCCCCCTCAGAACCATGATGGGTTCCCTGTCCTTTGGAAAGAAAGCCTCTTGACATCTATATATCTGTCTCCTCTCTCCAGAATGAGGGCACATTCTCTGCCATCTGTGTACTTTTGTGGGGTCTAAGCACAGAGACAAAAACATCAGGCAAAATTCACATGTATGTCCTATGGGAGGAAATGCTAATTTCCTAGGATCCACTTGGCTCACAATGACTGCCCAAAGACTTTATCCCAAGTTGGTCTACAAATACCCCAAACAATTAAACAAGTCCAGCAGTATGGTACTTTCTTGTTCTCATTTATAAAAAGAGGTAACAAGGTAGTGTTTGAGAATTTGGTAAAATGGCTAAGGTTTTAAAATGTGCTAATATCTGTCTTCTCTCAAAGGTAAAAGAGCTCATCTGCTCAATAGAATGAGAAATGGTTTCTTCTCTCCCTTCCCTGTCCACCTCTCCCATGCTCATTCCTGTTATGTCCTCCCCCTCTACTCCTCGTTTCTCTCTCTCTCTCTCTCTCTCTCTCTCTCTCTCTCTCTCTCTCTCTCTCTCTTAGTAAATTATACTTGTTTAAGTTGTAATAGTAAAAAATATTTTTTTCCAAATAAAAGTATATAAGGTGAGAGAATAAAATATTTTCTCTAAACCCCATCTCTCCAGTACCATCAGTTACCTAGAGAAACTCTACAATTTAAGCATTTCTTAAAATCTTCCTAGAAGTTTCCTGTGCATGTACAGGCATTCCTACACATGGATGTACCTGTAAAGATATGTCATGTGAGTGGGGCCATAGTCCATGCATTGCTCTGTAGCTGGCTTCCCCTGATCACATAATAGACACTTTTCCATAGTAGCATAGAGACACACCCATTCACTTCATAATTGCTTAGTAGTCTGTTGTGTGGTGGTACTCTAATTAATTTAACAATTTCTTAAATTGGTACAAGGTTTATCCAGTTTGAGGGACCACAAACAATGCAGCTACACACATGCTAGTTTGTACAAATGCACATTTTACACAGTTGAGTGAGCACACCCTTAGGATAAATTTTAGCAGCATAATTTCTGGGTCAAAGGGCATGTACATTTTACATTTTAATAAATATTGCCAAATTGTTCTGCAAAACAACCCCATTAACAATTTATGAACAGCCTATTTCCTCAAAACCTCATGTTCTATCAAGCTTAAATCTTTGCCAATAGGCAACAAATGGCAAGTCATTATTGTTTTAATTCATATTTTAATGATCAAAAATTGAATATTTTCACATGTTTATGAACTATTTGCATTTCTTTTTGTGGAAACTATCTGGTTTTGACTATTAGCCATGACTACTTAGTATTTAGTACTTTAAACATTTATTTATAAAAGGTGTTTTCTTTTAATCATTAGTCTTTATTTATCAAGTAGGAAGGTGACAAATGCCCTCCCTGTTTGTCTACTTCTTAAGTTTACAATATTTGTGCAGTCAAATTTATCTGCTTTTCGGAAGATTAAAGTTAGGTGAGGTAGATAAGAGATCAATCAAAGGACTTGTATGCATGCATATAAGCATAACTAATGAACATAGACACTGGGGGGGTTGGGTTATGCCTGGGAAGGAGGGGGGGTCAATGGGGAGATATGTATAAAAAATTAATTAAAAAAAAAACAGGAAAAAAAACCAAATTTGAATAAGTAAAACTTCAGTGGGTAAATGGTGAAATCCTTGAAAAAAAAAGATACTAAAGATAGAAGAGCAGAAGTTAACATCTTATTTTGCATGCTGATTAATGGAACTATTGAACTACATTGCCAATGTCATGTCTTTGAAAGGCTTATAGTTTTTAAATGTTACTTCATTTTGCAATTGAAATTTAATCAAGTGTAGATTTAATAAACATGATTGTTGTAAAAAAAAATTTATCTGCTTTTCTTGCATCATGTCTAGATAAAGCCTGAATAGGCAAAGAAGACCAAAAACTATTGTATGCTTTCTTCTAGCACTTATATGAATTTGCTTTATGCGTGTCAGTCTTTGTTATTTATTTATTTGTTTGTTTGTTTGTTTGTTTATTTATTTATTTATTTTTAAAATATATTTTATTGATTTTTTTTACAGAGAGGAAGGGAGAAGGATAGAGAATTAGAAACATCCATGAGAAGAACATCGATCAGCTGCCTCCTGCCACCCCCTACTGGAGATTTGCCCGCAACCAAGGTTCATGCCCTTGAGTGAGATCCTTCAATCCACAGGCCAAACAAGCTAGGGCAGTCTTTGTTATTTTAGACATTTACTTTGTTATATGGAATGAGGTAGGAATTCAGTTTGAGGAGATTCTATGGGCTATAGTGACATGCTGCCAAATGAAGGCTTTGTGCTCCCTTCGAAATTATTTTTATTATTGTTGTTATTATTATTATTCTACACCTGAGGATATGTTTCTTTTTTCCTGAGGGTATGTTTTTATATTTTAGAGAGGAAGGGAGGAGGAAAGAAGGTAGGGAAAGAGAGAGGGAGAGAAAGAGAGAGAGAGAGAGAAACATCAATTGGTTGCAGGCAGTACCAACTGGGGATGGAACCAACAACTTAGGTATGTGCCCTGGCTAGGAATCAAGCTTTCTGACAACCTTTTGGTGCATGGGACGATGCTCCAGCCAACAGCTCTACTGGCCAAGGCCAGACAGTTAGGCTTTCTGAAGAGTCTGGGCAGGAATTTGCCTTTTTCTCTTTTCTTTTTGTGTAAAAGATTCTTCCCTTCTCCACTCAGGGGAATACAGTGGTACCTTGTGATATGAGTTTAATTTGTTCCATAACCTTGCTCGTATCTCAAAGCAAATTTCCCCACTGAAATCCATTGAAATGCCGTTAACCCGTTCCAGTCCCCCAAATGCCCCCCAGTTGTTCTTGTTACATGTTTTTGAATAAGAAAAATGTATTTATAAATGACAAATATTGTATGAAAACATAATAAAAGAGAATGTAAAGGAATAAACTGATTTTTTAAAGTGTATTTACCTACTCTTTATACTCTTAATGCTACACTTTATCCCTAAACTGAATATAACTTAACTAATCTTCACTGAACTTAATGGCTACTGGTCTTTGCATTTTGGGCCGATTTCAAAAAAAAAACAAAAACACAAAATACGTGTCCAATGAGGTTTGCCTCTTCCTCCCTTTCAGAATGTTTCTGAAATGAGTGAGGCAAGTTTCATTGAACAGCTCCGATGCACGACCAGTAGCAACTTTTTCGGGGTGTTTCTTTTCCACGATCTGTGACACCCTCTCCCACATTCCTAAGATCTCCTTTATCTCACTTGTAGAGATCTCCTCCACCTCTGGCTCCTCCTGAAAACCAATTTCTTGGAGAACCTCTGCATGTTGCTGAGACTGCAACTCTTGTAACTCCTCCCTGGTGAGTTCCAGAGAGTGCTCCTCGACGAGCTCATTCACATCTCTCTCATCCACCTCCAGGCCCATGGATTTTCCCAGAGACACTATCTCCTCCTCCACTGGCACCTCGGGTTTGAATCCTTCGAAGGTCCTTTCAGCTATGGCCTCAGGCCACAGCTTCTTCCATGGAGAGGTCAAAGTCCTCATTGTAACACCCAGCCAGGCCTGGTCAATAATTCTGAGGCATATCATGATGTTAAAGTGGTTCTTCCAGAACTCTCAAAGGGTGAGGTTTGTGTTCTCCTCCACCTCAAAGCAGACCTGGAACAGGTGCTTGATGGACAGCTTTTTAAAATTAGAAATCACCTCCTGATCCATGGGCTGCAGGATGGGAGTGATGTTGAGAGGTAGGTAGACAACCTTTATGAACTTGAACTCTTCCAGGAGTTCATCTTTGAGTTTCGGTGGGTGAGCAGGAGCATTGTTGAGGATGAGGAGGGCTTGCAAGGTTAGGTTGTTTTCCTGTAGATATTTCTTAACAGAAGGGCCGAAAACCAGGTTTACCCACTCCACAAAGAACTGCCTGGTGACCCATGCCTTCGGGTTTGCCCTCCACATAACTTGCAGTTTATCTTTTAAAATCTTATGTGGCTTAAAGACTCTGGGGTTTTCTGAATGGTATATGAGCAGAGGCTTGATCTTGCAGTCGCCACTTACATTTGCACACAGTGAGAGAGTTAGCCTATCCATGGGTTTGTGGCCTGGCATCACCTTCTCCTCTGCCGTTATATAAGTCCTATTCGGCATCTTCTTCCAGAAAAGCCCTGTCTCGTCACAGTTGAAGACTTGCTGGGGGATATATCTTTTGGCTTCTATCAGTTCAGAAAAAGTTTTGAGGTAATCCTCAGCTGCCTTCACATCCGAACTTCCTGCATCACCATACCTGACGATGGAGTGAATGCCGGACCTTTTCCTGAAGTTATCAAACCAGCCTCTACTGGCTTTAAATGAGTCTTTTGATGCTTCATCCGTGGAAGTGCACGGGGTCTGCTGCAGCAAATCACCGTAAATCGCTCGCGCCTTCTCGCATATGATGCCCTGTGTTAATGTATCTCCTTTAAGCTGCTTCTCCGTCACCCACACCATCAGTAGATTCTCCATCTTTTCATGGAGAGAGCTATGGAGCTTAGAAATTATTGTAATGCCCTTAGCTGGAATTATACCCTTTATCGACTCCTTCTGTTTAAGCACAGTGCATATCGTTGAAGTACTACGCCAGTACTGCCTCGCCAAGTCAGCCACTCACACACATTGCTCATATTTTTCTATGATTTCATGCTTTAATTCAATAGACATCATCCTCTTCTGAGCACTGACCTTTCCACTCGCTTTCTTCGGACCCATGGTTATAAAAAGAAATGTAATAAAGTATGTAAATGCACAAAAGATGCTTCGACAACGAGGTAAACAAGCACACTGATTGAGGTGTGGGAAACTATGAGATGCTAGAGTCTTGGTGAACTGGTGGGTCGTGTGCAGCCGGCCGATCCTCGCGATTACTCGTATCTCAAATGTTGCTCGGATTTCAAAGCAAACAATCGCTTGCTCCATGGCTCGTATCTCAAAAATCTTGTATGTTAGGACATCCGTATCTCAAGGTACCACTGTACTTGGCTGAACTTTGGAGGAGGCTTCAAAGTAAAGTAGAAGATGGCAAGAAGATAAAGAGAAAAGTGGAAAATTGAGAGATTCTGGTGAAAAGAAAGAAATACAAATTTAAAGTGAGATTATTCGCTTATGTGCATCAACCATGGAGCTAATAGGGCATATTTTTACTTGAACAGTGTGAACAGTGAAGACAGAATCAGAGGAGTTCTGTTTACCTTCCTTTGGCTCTGCTCACGAAGAAAAGAAGGAATACACAACTTTTTGTTACTCTCATTTTAACAGTATTTCTGGAGTGAATTTTCTCATTTAAGAGGTGAAAATTCTTATGGGAAAGTAAAAAAGACCTCATTTATTATATTCACCAGTTTTCAATGTTCCTCCATGTTTCATAAATATGTGGAATATGTTTCCTTTAAAAACCAATAAGTTAATTGCACAACCAGTAACATTAGAGGTCTTTATTTCCTAGCATGAGTGATATGAAATACATATTGGCAAAGACCTACATGATTTTGATTTGCAACATAAATAGTATAATCATATAGATCAAATTCCAGGTAATTTAGTTAAAAGATACTGAATAATTCTTTACCTCCAGGTGTCTACTTCAAGTAAATTGTGTAATTTGTATAAAAATTATAAGCTGATTGATGAAGATTTGATTTCACCATTAAACCTATGGTGGTCTACCACTACTATTAATACTGATTACCATTTGTGCGGTGTACAGTACATATACAGTACTAAACAAATAGACATGTTTATGTGTGTGTTCTTACACAATCTTAATGCCCTCTATGAGGACTATATGACCAATTCCATTATATACATTCTACAAATGAAGAAACAGAGGTCCAAATGGACTAAGTACCTAGGTCAAGATCACAAAACCATTGAGCACAGAGTTGGAATCTAAACCAGGATTTCATACTATGTCTTACCTCAAAGAGATGTGGAAATACAATGAGAGGGGGGGCAATTTCCAGTTGAACTTTAACTCCACAGCAGCTTAAGGAATCAAAATTCATCATGCACTCTTTTCTTGCCCTTTTCCATGCTTCATCAGATCTGCCATCTACTTGTTGCTACGGAACCCTTACCTCTAAGGTCCCTAGGAGTCTCCATCTCTGCCCCCACTGATATTCCAACTGGTGTTCCAATGATGGGAAAGTAGTCCATGTGAAGTCCTGGGAGAGCAGGGAGTCTCTCCCAGCCTGGTAATGGTTAGCTTCAGCCCTAAGAGAAGGTTTGGACAAGAACCAGGGGATGGGATGGAAGAGGTCTGGCAGTGGCTCTTAAATCTCTACCTACCGGCCAGGTGTCCTTGATTAGCCAACTCCCAACCCCCAAATCTAGCCCTTGCTACTTCTTTTCATCCATCTGTAGTTTCTTTGCTCTCCTGATTCTTTCCCAATGACACTTAAGAATGTTCAAGCATTTGTTTTCTTAGGAAGAAAGAGTAACCTTCTCTAGATTCCCTTTCCCCACCTTTGACATTCTTTATTCTGTCAGTGTTCCTAAAAGGACTTGTCACTGCTCCCATCCCCCATCCTGATCTGATTCCCAGCTCCACCCACCATTTCTCTGCAGTGAAGCTTCCTAATGTCACTGTTGGTCTTGCTGAGAAGTTAAACCTTATTGGACACATCCTCTCTTCATAAAATGTTATTTTTCTTAGATTTTATAATTACATACTCTCCTAATTCCCTCCTTTTCACTTTCCTTTACTCATGTCCTAAATATTAATATTAACTTAGGTTCTCTTGTCTTCTCTCTTTGCTCAGGACACTTCACTATGAGCTTCAGGAACAGTTACTTCCCTGTTCTTCCCTTGCTACCTAATATATCCTATCTAATAAAAGAGTAATATGCAAATTAACCATCACTCTGCTATACCCACAAGCCATGCCCACAAACCAATCAGGAGTGAGTATGCAAATTAACCCAAATAAGATGGCTGCAGCCACAGAGTGAGCAGGAGGCTTGGGTTTTCCTGGCAATGGAGGAAGCCAAGCTTTCTGCACACACTGGCAGGCCTCTACTTGAGGCTACAAAGTTTCGATTATAGAAGATAAATAAATCCTAGATAACAGGGCCTCTGCTTGGGTTGCTGGAAGATATGACTGGCCTGAAAACCACCACAGACCCCTCACCCAGGCAACCCTGCACCTCAAGGGAACCCCCACCCTGATCTGGGACACCCTTCAGGTAAACCAGTAGGCTCCCACCCATGCACCAGGCCTCTATCTAATAAAAGAGTAATATGCAAATTGACCATCACTCCAACACACAAGATTGCTGCCCTCATGTGGTCAAAAAATCCTGCCCCCAAGTGTACAGAAGATGGCTGCCACAAGATGGCCAGCAGGGGAGGGCAGTTGGGAGGGACCAGGCCTACAAGGGAAGGCAGTTGGGGCAATCAAGCCTTCAGGGGAGGGCAGTTAGGGGTGACCAGGCCTGCAGGGGAGGAAAATTAGGGGCAAACAGGCTGGCAAGGGAGCAGTTAGGCATCAATCAGGCTGGCAGAGGAGTGGTTAGGGGGTGATCAGGCTTGCAGGCAGAAGCAATTAGGGGAAATCAGAAAGGCAGGCAGGCTGAGAAATTGGGAGCAAGCAGTCCTGGATTGTAAGAGGGATGTTCGACTGCTGTTTAGACTAGATCCCACTACAGAGGTGATGGAGAGCAGGTAGGGGATGAATGTGCTGTTTCCTCCACCCGGAAGGCTTCCCTTTCACTCCTAGCCCTTCCCCTCAGGCTTGTTCATGAATCAGGTTGCAGTAGAAACCACAGCTTGCAAAAAGGCTTCTTTAAATCCCTGGGGCCAGGGAATGATGCACCTTTCATATGGCCACATGGCACCTGAGACTGGCCTCTGTCTCAGGTACAGCACTGTCATAGGACTGATACCAGCCTGTTCTCCATGAGACCAAGAGGCCAGGGGCTATGTGTTGTCCTTGCTTCTTCAATGCCAGGTCCCTGGCACATAGGAAGGTGCACACAAAGGTCTGGAATTGAACAAATCCATGGAAGGACATTAGTGTATCCTTGATTTCCTATTCATAGAGTTCAGCTGGAACCTACTCACTTCAGTGAAAGCACTTGACAGACCAAAAAGTATAAAAGAAAAGTAAGGCATCTGTTATTTAAGATGGTTTTAACCTGAGACTGGTGCTGTGCAAACCTCAAACAAAGTTGCTTTGCTTCCTAAGACCTGGGTTAAAAGGTCTGCTCTATTGGCTATGGCAATAAACATTATTTTAATTGAGAAGAGTTTCCCTCCTTCTCTCCCTCTCTTCCTCCCCCATCCCCCCGAATTAATTCTGGGTATAGTTCCATCTGATGGAAATGCAGTATCTTCAGTAGGAACAAGATAGCTTCATTATGCTCTTAGTGTCCTGGCTAATCAACTGCTCACTTCCATCCTAACTCTAAGTAGTGCTTACTAACTAAATATGTGTCAGACACTGTTCTAAGCATTGTGCATAGAATAAGTAACTCACTTCATCTTTATAAGAATCTTGTGAGGCAATTATTATTATTACCAGTATTATTTTCATTTTATGAGTGAGGAAATAGTACAGAGAGGTTAGATAACTTTCCCAATGTTACATGGTAGAGCTGAAATTCCAACCTGGATAGTCTGCCTGCATAGTTTATGTTCTTAACTGTTATAGCACATTGATTTTTAACTTCATGTCAACCCTAAAAATCAGTTCTAGACACAAGAGCTGCTACTGAGTTGAGGATCCCATTGTAGGGATCACTGGTGACCAAGGAACTCTTTCTCCAGGGGCTCAGCACATGGGGAGGGGAAGTTGTGTTTGCAATGAGACTTGGGGATCCCCAACCAACTCTATGATATACTAGAGCAAACTCCTACCTTAGGATACAACAAGCCTGTTGTTAACTAGTCAGGAAGATCGAATTCAGTGTTAGATTGCTAATGGCCTGAAATCAGCCCTGTTAGGAGGATTTACACCATGGAGACTGGCAAACACTATAAATAAGAGGCCATATCCCCAAATGGTGTCCCTGGTGGAAGATCCTGATCATGACTGAATGAGTTTGGTCTGGGCTCAGAGAAGGATTTTAATTTTCTTAGGGCATGGCTAGGCTGGACTGGATTAGATGTTTTTTGTTGTTTTTTTAAAATATATTTTATTGATTTTTTACAGAGAGGAAGGGAGAGGGATAGAGTGTTAGAAACATCGATGAGAGACATCGACCAGCTGCCTCCTACACGCCCCCCACTGGAGGTGTGCCTGCAACCAAGGCACATGCCCTTGAGCGGAATCGAACCTGGGACCCTTCAGTCCATAGGCCGACGCTCTATCCACTGAGTCAAATCGGCTTCAGCTTGATTAGATGTTTTTAACCGTGAGACATTTTCATTTGCTGATATCAGAATAAAGCTCTTTTTTGAAGACATGCAAAGCCATCGAGTCTAAAGCATACCCCAGAAATGCCAGATGATCAACATTTCCCTGGCCCCTCTAATCCTAAAACCTTTTCACTAATGACTCCTTTGTCCCTCTGGTCACTAGTGGTATTTTTCTGAGGCAGGCCTTTTATACTGTTCTCAGAATTTTTACATGGCCTTTAGCTCCAGTTACTCACAGTCATAGTTGGCTTAATAACTCTCCTTTTATTTGCTGCCCTCAGTTCATTGGTTCAATGCCTTGTGCCTATGCTAGCATTTCTTGCACCTACCAAATAAACTTAGAGCCCAACTCATTTCTGAGAGTACTTCTGGGGGCACCCAGCTAAGAGGGGCTAAGTGGATGGACCTGGTTCGGTCATACAAAGGCAGGAGTCCTGGCTTATGAGCTTGATGGCCTGAGCCTTCCCTGCAATGCTGGGCCTGCCTCAGGGCTTCTTGTTCTGTATTTTAGAAACTCAGTTCTGTCTTTTCCTTGCTTTCCTGATGGTTTCATGGCATGGGCCCTGCCTGCCCATCATGCTCCTGTGAGTGAGGGTGCACTGCTGACTGCAGCCTGCTGCTCAGGGAGTGCCTACTTCTCCAGGGAAGACCTGGGATCATCTGAAAGTGTTTTCCTCAGTGGGAGAGTGACATGAGCACATTATCACCATTCTGACACTGCTGGAAGCTGTTTCCCTCTGAGCCCTAGTAGGTAGGTCTCACTCGAGGAGGGTAATGTGCACTTTGGGAGGAAGTCACCAACTTACTCAGGTGTAGCCCTAACACATATCTCCAACATGATGCTTGGGGAAGCAGTCTGTTTGAACTGGTCTGTTTCCTGGGTCTGGCAGGGAAAAGAGATTTTGAGCTGATATGCTTAATTATAGTGATTCCTATAGATTACTTTAGATTACTTCTGATTTATAGCTAAAGCCTGCCTTTGTCTACTGGGGGTGCTCAATGGCAACACATTTTCATTTTGTAAAAGGCCTAAGCAGAGAATACATGGCAGAATTGAAGAGCTGAGCCTCATAGCTGACCCAAGAGCTGGTCCTCAAAGCTGACCAAGTGGAATAGGTATGAGTATGGCTCCTTCCCAAATCACTAAATCCTGTCCTGACTGTCCTCCAATACTCCCATTTCCCCGGAGCCTAGCTTCTAAATATGGGTTGTGATTTAAGTCCTGCATTTGCTCTATAACTTTGGTAAAAAGCTGTAGGCAAAAGTAAAATTATTTGTGGAAGAAATTTATTCAAGTACACAATGTGATATTATTTTATATCCTGAGACAAAGGAAATGTGGCCATCCAGAGGGAAAGCTGATCATGGCCTATAGTCGGCAGAACTGAACACCATATTCACTGTATCAGTTGATTTCACTGCTGGTTACCGGAACTGTTTCATTCATACCTAATACCTCCTCCAGTGAAGTACAGAAGATAAAAACTTAATATTGGCACCAGGGATTTCTGTGTGTGTTTATTTATGGAAAGATAGGTTTTGTGTGACTTTATGTGCCCCAAGGCCAACAAGTGGATTCCCATGGGCCCTGTCATTTCAAATGAGCAGAGGTGTGGGGAGGGGAAGTTGTGTTTGCAATGAAACAATTATTACCTCTCTCTCCCATATCCCTTTTCATTTTGGTAGAATTTATGTTCCATTTTTATTATTTAACTGAGAATGAATCAAATAGTGATATTTCAGATGATAGAGTAAGCCAGGGGAGGGAAATGGGTTGATGGGCAGTCAGAAGTGTGGGAGGAAGATCTTATCCAGCAGAGAATTTGGCTGTCTTCACAAATTATTACTCTGTGTAAGCAACAGCCAATGGCCTCAACTGTGGGCTAGACCTTGATTCTGTTGACTCAACTGTGAGTAAAAGATATGCTAGTCATAATTTCCTGTGATTCATTAAAAAAGCCCAACTAGGTGGGGTGTGCAGGAGGTAGCCGATCAATGATATTCTGTCATCATTGATACTTCTATCTCCCTTTCCCTCTTCCTTCCTCTCTGAAATCAATAAAATACATTTAAAAAAAGAAAAGAAAAGAAAGCCCTTCTGGGCAAGCTTTGTTTCTCAGCTGAATCTCTAGCACAAGCACTTGGCCTCTGCTCATGGATTGAAGAGGTTACTTGGGTCACCAGACAGCTCTTTTTAGTTACGATTTTTCTGGGGTTACATATTGGAAAATATGGGCTGATTTATCTTTACTGTTTTCAAACTGGCTGACATCTCTTACTGACTTCAAGCCCCTAAGTGAGTCCAACAGGCATTTATGCAGCAGATACTGGAGTCGTGGGCATGAGTGGAGAAGATTTCAGCCACAGCCTTGCCCCCTCAGGAATTTAGACAGAGGCCTGCTTTAGCCAAAATCCAAATGCCCCACATCATTTTTCACTGAACAATGATGAGGTCTTTTATTGCATTTATAAATGTCCCCAGAGGTCATTCTCAAATGGTTTCAGCTGATAAACATGAGAACTAATAATTATCTTGTTTCAGATTGCTGGCATGTGTAACTGCTATGAGGGGTCAGGAGTATCCAGTTTGATCAACATTTCTCTAGCATCCTGACACTTGTGATTACAGAATTGGGGTGCAGGTAGGGGTCAGGGGTCTAAGGGAATGAGTTGTGCTTACATGATCCCTTCCACTTTTGGGCCTGGTTTCTGAAAGTTGGTGCTGTTAGGTAAGTGCTTTTGATAGGTTTGTGCGATGTAATCCTAGTAGTTCCATCTTGGGTCCCTCTTCCAGTGACCTTTCCTTTCAGGAGTGCTGGACACTGACCCAAGTCTTAGAGGTGGCAGTATCCCCCAAGAGTTATTTTGTGAAGTAATCCAGGCTTCATGTGGCCAGTAGGACTGTAGTCATGCTGTCTTCTCTTTCCCTTGGGCTGCCACACCTAGTTCCTCAGTCCTTTCTCAGATAGCCAGCAAGATGAAAAAAGCCATGTGTCTGGACATAGAAAACACACCTGCCGGGTAAGTGTTGGCATGGTACATCTTGTTTGATCCTTGAGACAGTTCCAACATGGAAATGGAATGAGCACCAGCACCGCAGGCTGCATTGCCCAGAGTGGAAAGGGGCAGCTGGGTGTCATGTATGATTTAGGAGGCACTGAGTTTGTTTGTTAGGTGAGGTTATTGAAATATAATTACATATAGCAACATGTGCTTTTTAGGTGCACAGGACTGAGTTTTGACCAATGTTTTTAGTCATGAAACCACTCATAATCAAGATGTAGATTATTTCCATCACCCTCAAAATTCCCTTGTGCCTCTTGGAGACCCCATCCTGGCTGCCACTGTCCTGGTTTCTGTCCCTTTTGCCTTTTTCAGATGGTTATGCACATGGAATTGTACGGAAGTAACCTTTCATGATTGGTTCCTGTTACTCAGCCCAATGTTTTGGGGTGTCCCTGTCACTGAGCTCAGTGGCCATGCCTTTGTTTTGCTGAGTAGCCATTCATAGTATAAGGTCCCCTTTACTTGTTTGTCCCCCCAGAAAGGGAGAGAGCTACTGAACTGCATTTACTGCCTGCCTGGCCCCCAATTCATACTTCTACCTTCTGTGACCCCACATCCTCTCACTTGGGGTCTGTGTGACCAAGGATGACCAATAAGCGGGAAAGAGCTCACAAAGGAAAGGGAGCAAGAGCATTGTACATCATCTTGACTGACACACTGTGCTGGGGATGACCCAGCAGGACAGTGAGGAAGTAACCAGTGACAGAACCTAAGGCAGATGTGAGCAAAGCAGGACCTGATTGGAAGGATTTCCCTGAAAAAAAGAGGAACCAGGGCATTCAGGTGTCCCATAGCAGAATCTGATGGGCCATTTTATTGGGTACCAGGAACAAGTCAACTCAATTCATGTTTGGTCCTAGAATCTGTTTGTTCAAGTTTCAGAGTCTTGGGGAAGAGAAGGCCTGCCTGGCCGGCCTTGGGCTGGGAAGGTCAACTTGCAGAATGGCATCCACAGGGAGAGGTGGCTCCTCCTCAGGAAGTCAGGGTGCTGGGACAAGGGGACGAGGCAAATGCTGGAATGGCAGATACAAATGTTGACTCCTCCAGAAAAATACTAGCTTCCCCAAAGGAAGGTGGCTCTACTTGCATGATCGTATAACCCTTGTCATTTATGCTTTCCTTAGGCCTGAGAATGTATCTGGAATGCACTTTATTAAATAGAAATATCACTATTTGGGGTGGAATTTGTAGGACTATTCTCTAGTTTCCAGATTTGCCCTCCTTTAGTGTCCCAATATTTATTTTATTTTAGTATTTAATGTTAGTATTTTCATGTTACATTTGTAGACACACACTTGCACACATTCATTTCCTTGGTTTAAGTCCCTTGGTGCTAATTGCATTTTTAGGTTGTATTTACTCTACTACACTGAAAAATGCCTTGGAATCATTCGACTTGGTTTATAAATAAACAGATGAGGGTCTGATGTGGGCCTCTCATCCCAGGGTTTGAGCACTGGCCCAAGTGCCATCACTGGAGTTAGGGAAGTGTCCTGGATGCCTGGCCTATGATGAAGCCTTATTGAAAACAATCCAACTTTCTCTGCCTCAATGTTCTGTCAATGAAATAAGCACACATTTTACACCTAATTCTGTAAGCTAGGATTTTGTACAAAATGTAAGTTAAGATCATACTGGGGAAAAATGTTATTTGAAAATACATGTTATGATCCTTGAGAATGACAAGTTGCATATGTCCATTGCACCCTAATGGTTTAAAATGTTTTGTGGTATCCGTTAGTATTTTATTTATGTTGAATAATTCTATAATGAAACCTGTCCCTGGAATATTAATTTGATTCTGAGTTGATTGAGTTTAGGGGAAAGAAAAACATACATCTGCATGAGTTCCATGACTGTACTCTATGAGCAGAGATGTGTGACCATGTTCTATCTCAATCCTCTGGTCGGAATGAGGCACACAGGGGTGACCTGCTTTCCGAGTCACCCAGGAAGAGAGCCAGAACCAGAATTTAGACTCCAGTGTGTTGGGGTTTTTATTTGGAGTTCTTTCTTGAATGGACCACTTCCATGATTTTGAGTGTTCCCAGACATTTAATTACAGTGAGCATAGCTGGCCAAAGGTGGCAAAGCATTTCTGCCTTTTCCCTTAATGGTTAGAAATTGGTGATCAGAAAAAACAAATACATGTCAGGGATGTTGGATATGTATATTATTTTGAGCTTCAAACAGATGTGATAAAAAACAACAAAAAAAAACAACTCAGTTATGTCAAGTTTTCTAAGTTAAACTTTTCCTGGAAAGAGCAGCAAAGAGGGCCCAGCGGTGGCAAGGGAAATGTTGTATTATATTAATGTTTATATTTGGCTGTAGCTCACCAACAATGAAAGTTAATGCAGTTCTCTCTTCCAGTCTGTGTATAAGTTGGCAAATGACAGGAACAACATTTGCTTCTAATCATGCATCCATCTTAATAATGCCAAACAGATACAATGTAGAAATGATTGCACAACGACCAGCATTTTTTTAAAATCAGAATCTTTACTAATTTGAAAGAGGACCTAAAATCCAGGGAAAGTTACATTTTATGTTTTTGATCATGATTTCAGAAGACAGTTATAGGCCCATTTGCTGACAACATTAAGAATTAACAAATTATGTTATTAAAGCATAAACGTTTAATGGCTTCATTAGATAATTATAAAGTCTGTTACTTAAGAGAGAAATAGTGTGGTGTTTGAAATCAGGAAATATTTACTGAAGGACTCTTTGAGGTCAAATTTCTAGAACCAAGCCAAAGTTCAGCTATTATAATCTAAGTAATTAAAAAATAATAAAGCAAAAGAGCAATATCTTTGTATAGATGATGCCAACAAATTTTCTTAAAATCTAAGAAAGTTGTCAGTCATGTGGGTGCTTTGAGTTGGCATGTTTTAAAAGTTAAAAATGGAAGGCAAATTATTATAAGAAGTTTTAGTCTCTTTCCAATGTGGAAAAAGGGGCAATTTTTGTTTTGAGTCTGGTGTGGGAAAGTAGGAGCTGTGGGAGTCAGGGAGTGCCCACTTCAGTGTTTGTCACCAGAGAGCAGGGGCTGCTGAGTCTTACTCAGTCCTCTTGAAGACCCGTCCTTTCAGCACAGACTTCTTCCTGCTGCTCTTAGAAGAGTATGTGGTCCTCTGAAAAGTGATGCTCAATTGCACTGTGGGAGCACGAGCACTGTCTATGCATTGAGACCAAAAAGTGTAAGACACTCTGCATACAGTCTCTCAGACAAGGGGCAAACATGGCCTCTTCTAGAAAAGGACAGTTATGGGGGCATGAGGCCAAAAAATTCTTGTGAGTTTGGGAAATCTGCCTACCACTGTAATAAAAATGAATTGAGACAATTATCTGAATAGTTCAACTAAATTCTCACCAAAATATGTTTTGGTTTAAATTATCCAGGTAATTGTGTTATAGTGCAAAGAATTTTGAACTGGGAGTTGGGATCTTGGTTTCCACCTGGGGTGTGACAAAGGAATGTTTAAGCTCCTCTATGAGCCCTGCTTTTCATCTTTAAGATTAGGATCTATCCAAGAGTCAGTGAATTTGACTTTGTATTTTGTGTGTAAAATTTGGCAGGAAAATGTCAGGTTTGTGAAATTGTGCGGTAGTGGAAGCAGAGTGGGCATAAGTAATTCTCCTCAGTCATGCGTCCAGTCCAAGGCCAACCCTAGGAAGAAGACCCTATAGTGACTCCTCTTTATTGACTGAAGATGAGACTCTGATGTCTCTCTCTCCCTCTCTCTCTCTCTCTCTCTCTCTCTCTCTCTCTCTCTCTCTTCCCTTGCTTCCTTCCTTTCTTAAGAATCTGACTCCACCTCTGGGACAGCTTCAAGTGTACCAACATCAGAATTGTGGGGGTGCCAGAAGACAGAGAGCAAAATACTGAAAACCTATTTCAAGAAATAATGACTGAAAACTTCCCACATCTGGTGAAAGAAATAGACTTACAAGTCCAGGAAGCACACAGAACCCCATATAAAAGGAATCCAAAGAGGACTACACCAAGACACATCATCATTAAAATACCAAGAGCAAAAGACAAAGAGAGAATATTAAAAGCAGCAAGAGAAAAACAGTTTATTACCTACAAGGGAGCACCCATACGACTGTCAGCTGATTTCTCAACAGAAACGATGCAGGCCAGATGGGAGAGGCAAGAAATATTCAACATGATGAATAGCAAGAACTTATAACCAAGAATAATTTATCCAGCAAAGCTAACATTCAGAATTGAAGGGCAGATAAAGAGCTTCACAGATAGGAAAAAACTAGAGGAGTTCATCAACTCCAAACAAGTATTATATGAAATGCTGAAAGGTACTCTTTTAGAAGAGGAAGAAGAAAAAGGTAAAATATAAAAAATTACGAACAACAAATACATATCTATCAACAAGTGAATCTAAAAAATAAGTGAATTAAAAATTTGATCAACAGAATAAACTGGTGAATATAATAGAATCAGGAGCACAGAAAGGGAGTGGACTGATAATTCTCAGGGGGAAAGAGGTTGAGGGAGGTGCAGGGAGAGACTGGACAAAAATCATACATCTATGGATGAGGTCAATGGCGGGGAGGTAAGGGTTGAGGGAGAGGTGGAAGCCGGGTGGAGGGGAGCTATAGAAAGGAAAAAAGAGAAACAAATGTAATAATCTGAGTAATAAAGATTTAATTAAAAAAAAAGACTCCGAGTTCAAACCTTAATGAGATTGGTTATCTATATGCTAAGGGATTGCAAGTAAGCCAGGCAGAGGGTGAAGTTGTCCACTGCCCTGGCTCACTCATGGGAAGCAGAGCTGGGGCCCGAACCAGGGGGCACCCACCGCCCAGCTTCCACATTTATAGAAATTGGCTTCTTTGCTAGAAAGGGGCTCTAGGCTGATCAGAATGTTGTGTTGCTAACCAGAGAAGTGTTCAGCTTCCAAAGGCAGAGGCCTTGACCCCTGGTGGTGAGAAGGAAGGGTCTACAGGGAGACTGGAGTAGATCTCAGGCACTGAAGTGGTGGCTCAGCTGGGGCGGCTCGGTTGCCCATTTCTCTTCTACTTGTTCAATGTGGCCTGAAAAGGTCTCCTAGGGGGTGAGGGAAAATGGGACTGTAAAGCGCCAATGCGGAGGAAGAAGGGGGTGTTAGAAATGGGGTTCTCAACCTACATCCCTGGCTCCAGGCAAGTCTTATCAAATAGCATGTGCCAAACTAAGCAAACCCCTACCCGACTCCGCAGTTCTGTGAACTCTGCTGCCACAGCTTCAGAGGGGTGAGCTGGGGCGAGGAATCCGTGGGCTGTGGGAAGGGCGGGCTGTGTGAGGGGCTAGGCTGGGAGAGGGACAAGCCCTGTCCTTGGCCCACTCGCCCAACGCGAGCGGAGCCCCGATTGTTCTCCCCGGGCGGATGCCAGAAGGAAAGGTCGTGGCGGGGTCGCAATGCCTGGCTGCAGCGGAAGTGAGTCCTGCGAGAGTGACCAATCTGTCATCGCTGTAGGCCCGGATCTTGGTCGCGGTGTACCGAAAGGATGCATCACTGGAACTTAAAGCATGCCTGCAACTTTCTGCTTTTCCTGAAGAAAATAGGAGCTCGCGCGGCTTCCTCGAGTCTGGGCCCCCTCCTCCCAGCAGGTAGAGGCAGAAACTGCCAGAGATGGGAAGGCATGGGTAGGGCCGGGAACCTCTTCGTCCCCACTCCGTGTGATTGCCATTTGGAGCGTAGGAGTTGGAGCTGGGTCAGGGAACACCAAGCAGGGGCGCAAAGGTCACGCGGCCCTACCACGATCTAGAAAACCTTACCTGAGGGTCAGAAACTGAGGAGGGGACCCCAGTCTACGGGACTCAGGCTCTGGGAGTACTGTTTAGGAAGGAAGGAGTTTTTTCAAGGGAGGAGAGAACAGCTATGATTTTAAAAACATCCCCCTCCCCTTTTTTTGTATTGCTTTCCAACACAAATCATTGGTGACTTAAAGTCTCCTTTTCAGAGCTATCATATACTATGTAAAAATGAAAATCTTGGCTTTACAAAACTGGTATCAAAGGCAGCACCCTGCCTCTGCAGACAAGGCAGCAGTGGGAGAGAAAGGAAGCAGAAATGAGAAGCAGCTGAAGTCGCTGACTCCCCACTCACCTTTAATCTTACTAGGAAGAGTGTGTTTTCAAGAGAAAAGCAAAGAATTGATCATGGGTTCTGATTATTTCAACCCAGTGAACCCATTAACTCCCCTACTTCCCCCAGTCAGTTTCAGTTTTATTTTCAGGTCTAATTATTAGCCTTGTGGTAGCAAATCTCCACTTAAATGCCTACCTTTTGTTATAAATCAGTCCCATTATTATCACTCTTCGTGATAATAAGTAGATAGAAGGAAAATCAGTCAAACTTGTTAGTTAGACTTAGGGATGGGCTTTTCCACTCCCTTCCCTGCCAAAAGATAGTAACCTGAAATAATCACCCCTTCCCCCCACCTCACAATATGTTGCTTACAAACTATCCTCTTGGGTGAGATGAGATCTATCCAAGAACATTAAGAATAACAGTGGAGCCTGCATTTCCAGTCTTTGAATTTCTCAGTGTTTGTATTACTCTTGAGAACACTGCAATCTATAAATTGTGAGAATCTCACTGCCTTTGAATTACTTGAGAAATGGATGTTCACATATTTATGGTTCTTTCTCTGGTCAAATCTCCCATATTTTTTATTTTTTAATATATTTTATTGATTTTTTACAGAGAGGAAGGGAGAGGGAGTTAGAAACATTGATGAAAGAGAAATATTGATTAGCTGCCTCCTGCACACCCCCTAATGGGGATGTGCCCACAACCAAAGTACATGCCCTCGAATCTGGAACCCTTCAGTGTGTAGGCTGATGCTCAATCCATTGAGCCAAACGGATCAGGGCAAATTTTCCATTTTTAATATGGAAAACTATCCCTAGCCCATCTGAAGTGGCACTTTCTCTTCAGATCACAAGGGAAAAGGCCTAACAGCCTCACAACTACAGACCTCTCTTTATACAAAAGGGGAAACTGAAAAAAAAAAAACAACAAAACACAAAAACAAAAAACTACTACTAATGGGTTCACACCCAAAAGGACTTTTTGTATTCCTAAAAAGGTAGGTTTTGTTTTGGAAACAAAACAAACAAAAAACATTGACATTCAAATTGCTCTTAAAAAGGGCCCTAAGGAAATCTTGGGTGATTAAGATAATCACATGCCAAGAATGTTTCTAGCTTTTTGAACCTCAATCAGGACTAATTTGCCTGAAATGCTTGTGGATAATGTCTGCTAGGCGATTCTTGTGGCCCACACCTTCTAAATTGTTCTGTAACTCTTAGGAGAATTCTTGAGATCATTGGTCTTAAGTTTTAATAAATCTCACTGTTAGAAGTCCCATCCTGGAGATTTGTACAGCAATCTGTCAGGTAAGAAAACATGCAGACTGCCTCTACTTTTATTGAATCATTCAGGAAAATATTTTGATCCCCACAGGAAGTTCCTTCAGACTGAAACCATTTGGGAAGGGAGGGAGTAAAAATTCTCCATCTCCAGCCCATCACCACAAAGTGCTAAAATCAGTTGTGAGTTTTATTTAAAAATATGCACTGTGCCTGGTTTTCATAAAATTTACACATGAATATGTGTATTTGTACACAGATACAAATAAAATAACAAAAATAAAAATCACATTTGCTTTCATGTGGCAGTGGTCCTGGCACTCTACATACATAATGTCAACTTTTGCTTTAAAGAAATTGCTTGGCTCAGGGATACCACAGTGAGTGATCACCAAACCATTAACAAAGCTGTAGCTTGTAGCCTGCAATTTTCTCAACCCAGATTTCAAAAATATATAAATAATTTAATTATAAAACCCAACAATATATATGTTTTTAATCTTTTTGGCACAGTGCAGCATTGGTCAATAGCAGAGAAATGACTGAAGATTCAGACATCTCTCTCACATTCAGTCACATATGTACACATGGAACAAGGGCCCTGTAAACCTCAATCAGTAGTCATATCATTTATCATATGGAATGGTTCCCTGATGTGCTTTTTTCTTTCTTTTGGTAGGAACAAATTAATGGAAGGTGCAAAAAATGGTAGGAATGAGGGAGTGCCTGGGCAATAAGAGAGGAAAAGTAGGTGAAAGAAGGGAGAGACAGGCTTGGTAAAGAAACTCAAACAACTATTGAAATATTGCTTTGGTCCTCTGTAGAGTTATAAAAGAGGAAGGAGATATTCTGGTCTAAGTTTAAACACTTCTGTAAAAAATCCTTTAGCAGTAAGGCACGTTTGATGACGAATTTTCTTTTAAAGCTCCTTTTCTCTGGACAGAAAGTGCAAAGCCTTGTACGTGCGATACTGGCTTCTCCTAGGGTGCCCATTCCGGTGGGGCTCAGCCAGCCAGCCAGCCAGCTCAGGACTGGAGCGTCTCCAGGGGGTAGGGCAAGTGCGCTCCCTGAACGTGGGAGGAGGCCGCCTGCAGGACCGCGGGCAGCCGCAGGGGGCAGTACAAGTGAGCGCCGCCCCTGCCGACGCCAGCCGCAGGGCCTCGGAAGGGCTCGGCGGGGACGGAGGAAGAGAAGGGCGTGAGCCGGCGGTGTGGTGCGCTCGGCGGCGCCTCGGCTCCGCGCGCGCCCAGCAGCGCAGGCTCAGCGGCTCCGTACGCACAGAGCCGCAGTAGGGCCCCTCTGGGCGAGCCGGGAAGGAGCGCGGGATACGCGGATAGCGGCGGGCAGGGCGCAACGCCCCACCGCAACCGCACCTCGAGGGCCGTGTCCCCGTCGCGGCTGCTGCGGAAAGGCTTGCTGAGGATGCTGTCTATAGCGAAGGAGCTAGAGAATTTGCCTGTGGGGCTGTCGCGACCCTTCTGGCGGGCGGAGGAGCACGTACAGGGCGAGTTCGAGGCGGCGGGCGTGGGCGCTGGAGAAGGCGGCGGGGCCGCGGTCTCCTCCGGCCGCAGCCCGGGTGCGGATACCGGTGCCCGGTGGCTGAGGCGCTTGCGGCGGCGACGGAAGACACCATCGGCGAAGGTGTACTCGCTGTTGGGGTTGAGCATCCAGTAGTTATCCTTGCCCCAAGGCCGCGAGGGGTCGCGCAGCACCTTAACGAAGCAGTCGTTGAGCGAAAGGTTGTGGCGTACCGAGTTACGCCATCCCGTGTAGCTGCCGCGGAAGAAGGGAAACTTGCTCATGAGGTACTCGTTTATCTCGGCCAATGTAAGGCGCCCGCCCGCCGAGTCGCGGATGGCCATGGCTATAAGCGCGATGTACGAGTACGGGGGCTTGGGTCGCCGCGTGTACGGCTTGCTGCGCCCGCCCTCACCTACCCCTGCGCTCTCGGCCCCAGGCCCTGCGGCGCCCTCCTCTATGATCCCCGCCGCTACCTGGCCCTCCTCCTCGGCGGTAGGTGCACCTCTCACATTCCGCTTTCCGCCGCTTACCGCTGCAGGGCTGTTGGCGGCACAGTCCCCGTCCGACCCCAGGGAGTCGTCGCCGGCTGCGGACAGCGGAGAGGGCGCGTTACTACCTCCTGTGCCCTCTAGGTCACTAACCGGCTTGATCTCGTGGGCCGCGCGGGGGCTGAACACCTCCGACTCCATGCCCACGCACCCTGTTCTCGCTCAGCGCCTTACTCGTTTTCTTTACGCGGTCTTGGGAAGCTGGTGCTGGGGGCAGGGTGGCGACCTCAGGTCCTGGAGTCCTCGCCTTTCTCTCCCAGAGAACTCTCCCTCCTCTTGGGACAGACAGACACTTTTCCGTAGAAGAGTCCAATTCCACCGGAACGTTTCGTTGCAGGTGTTGTGCTTATTGGGTGAACTAAGAGGAGCGAAGAGGGACGAGTTGGGTGAGCGCTGTTTTCAGTTCGAGGATGAGAGACTTCAGGATGAATGTGTGCAAGAGTGCGGCTTTAACTTCTGCTGCCCAGGCATAAGGGCCTTGGGATTTCCTGCTGGATTGAAGAAGTGTAGGCATCTGCTCTCTGACCCGGAGGGCTTCTTCACAGAACGTCGCAGGTCCCGGGCAGGCGTCCACGGAGCACGGAAATGCGTGCCACCGTTGGGGAGGGTTTGGTGTCTTCAGCCCTGAGTGCCCACGAAGACGAGTCCCTGAGGCTGTGCTGTGTCTCCCGCAGCCGCCTTTCTGCCACCGGCCTCCAGAGAAGAATCTCCAGACTGGCTCGCAGTCCCTATGTCTGGCCTCCACCTTCCGCTCGGCCCAATATAACCTGCGGAGGCGGGGCCTGGGCTCGGACGACAGAGGGGTGGGGTAATAGAGTGGCTTAGGTGGTTGTGGCTCCCAGGCAGGCCGCACCAGGTGGAGGCAGCGAGGCGGCGCATCGTAAAAGTCACTGCACGCAGGTGGTTGTTTTGGGTCTGGCCAGCCCCGCCCTCTGCTTGCAGCCAATGGGAGTGTGTGAGTGTCTGACCGTGCGGGCGTCCGTGTGCTTCGGCCCCAAAAGCCCTTGTTAAATTCAGGTAGGATCGCCCCGCCGCCGGGAGAGGTCTCTAGGCCCCAGAGACCAAGGAAGCGATTTGGGTGAGAGGGCACGGGAGAAGGGACGGGGAAAGGACCTAGAAGGGCTGGGAGTCAACAGGGACTTGGCTTAGGCTTGTGGCCTTGCTGAGGTATACGCGGTATATGTTTGCTTCTCTTGTAGTGAAAACAGCGCTTCTTTCTAAAGTAAACGCCTCAAGCCCCCAAGGAGGTGCTGCACTTAAGAGACCTCACTGGGCGCACTTTGCAGTGACCTCTAAGGGATGCCACACGCTGTGCCCCGTCATGTGATTTTCTTTTTCTTTTGAGGACTTTCCTTTTTTTTTTTTTTTTTTTTTTTACAGAGAGGAAGGGAGAGAGATAGAAAGTCAGAAACATCGATGAGAGAGAGACATCGATCAGCCGCCTCCTGCACGCCCCACACTGGAGATGTGCCCGCAAGCAAGGTACATGCCCCCCACCGGAATCGAACCTGGGACCTTTCAGTCCGCAGGCCAACGTTCCATCCACTGAGCCAAACCGGTCTCGGCAAGGACTTTCCTTTTTTAATGAATAAAATACTGGACTTGAAATTGTATAAGCCTTTTCGGATAAACTTGACTCTTGTTTGCTAAATGGTCTCTGACTTTCACTTTTCTTTGCCTTTACCTGTTTCTGCACTTGGCTGGTGGCTCTTGGGGAAAAGCAACTGTGTCTAGAATGGGGCACCAGGCTCTGTCTGCGCGAGTGCTCTTTAGATTCCACCTCTGTATTCCTGGGTTCCAACAGACAACAGGAACGATTGGGGGTCGGGGTGGGAGAGAGGCTGTTCCCTGGTAGGTGACCCAGTGCTGATGGCCGTTTATTTCCAATCCTTCTCCTTGGAGACTTTTGCTGTGGTTTCAGGTGACATTGGTGAAGGAGAGTAGGGAAAGGGGGTACTTTCTCTGCACCAGGAAGTTTGGGACCTGAGGTGTCTATACTACAGGGAGGGGCTCACTGACTCCCAGAAGTGTACATTTGTAACCTGCTGCCCTTCCACGCTGAGGTTTCCTCCTTTTTCCTGTCTTTGTTGCGAATAGAGAAAGAACTGTGAGTACATGGGAGCTCATCTTTGATGTTTGTTTTATTACCTTCCACCATTTGTGTGATGTACACAATCCTCTCTTATGTACATTAAGGCAGTTTTAAAGGCATTCAGCATGGGGTGGGCAAAATGACAAGCCCATTGAAGGCTCTGTTATTTTTTGTGTTTGGGAGAAATCACCCATTTTAGATATTAAACTCACATTGTGTGTTCCAATGGAGAGCTGGTGAGGGATGACTACCCTAAAGAGGATCTGCTCCTTTCTGGCCCTGGGAGTTCATTGTCCCTTGAACCTGGAGATGGGAGTAACTGGACGAGAAAACAGCCAGGTAAAGAGGCATGGGTTGGGCTAGGGATAGTAGGTTTGCATAATGAATGTCATCCTCCTTTGAACTCAAGGAGCACAGGACTTAAGGAAAGGACAAAGACAGGACACAAGGACAGGACCAAGGCCCATTTTATAGAGGAGATAAACTCACAGTTGATGTGTGGACCCAAGTTGGCTAGTCTAAGGAGGCCTTTGAAAGACTAAAGGACCAAGATTTTCTGCCCATTATAAGTTCCATTTTGGAGAACACACAGGTGAGCTGATCTGTAGGCATGAAGCCATCCAGCTAGCATCACAACCCTGTCCCCATGCAACTCAAATGCCCTACCTCTGTGTTTATAGCAACCCTACTCCCTGACTTGCCAGCCATATGACTTCCTTAACCCGGGGTAGCACCCTCCTATCTCCATCCCCACTTCCCTCCCAGATCCCCCAGCTCAGCTGCTCCAGGATCCTCAGTTATTCTGGGAAGTTCCATGAGCTTTGGCCTATTGATAGGAGGAAAAAAAAATGATGCACCACACTAGGCCATGCTGCCACTCACATGACTACATGGCCTTGGGGTTGCTGCTTGTTGGTCTTTCATCACCTGTGAGAAGAGGACAATTGAATGGACTCAAAGTCTTCCTTCAGATCCTGCACACTCCCTTGTTTGGCACTAGTCTTTTCTTGGGTTGAATGTACAGCGAGTGCATTTCCACTTCTGGTCACTTCTCTGGGCCATCTGATGTGAACTCCCAGACTACAACAGCCCAGGATGCAGATCTGGGAGAGAGTAGTCAGGATTGTTACTCTCCCTGATGGGCAATCTGGGTTTGTGGTTATCTCCTCCAGCCTTTCCCTTCCTGCAGACAAAATGATTATTGGCCACTGAGAAGGAAGGTGTACCCCCACCCTCAATCACACCTCACTTTTGCTTTTCTTACTCAGAGATCTTCCCTTCCCAGTAGCAGCAACCTCTCCTTACCCTATTCCACATCTCAGGCAGGGAAAGGACCTGCTAATCACTCCTTCATCTTGTCTCAGGGCTGAGCCACTGGTGGGCTTTTCTCCGTTGGTTTGGAGCCTATAAAGGTCTGGGAGTAAGGGATTGTGATAAGGTGGGAGAATTCTCATCAGGAAAACTTTTTCTATTTTCTTAGGCGGTGGATTTTTGAAAAGAAAGGCCCATGTTGGAATGGCTGGCAAGAAGACAGTAGATAGGATTGAAAGATCCTCAAGAACTAGAATGTAAGCTCTAGGAGGACACAAGTTTTGTTTGTTTTCTCCACTTTTGTATCCCAGTCCTTTGAGAATGACCATCACATTGTGCCCCACACTGGGAATATGCTGCATTTACCTCCAGTTAAGATCAGAAATAAAAATGCTCTTTCTTTTTGTGGTTGATTTTGTTGTTATTATCTTTAATTGTTGTTTTATATCTAGGAAGCTATTTACCTTTTGCAGATATAAGAAAAATAGGAATGGATGGGAAGTATAGCCATTCACTACACTCTATCCAGAACATCCTCTTATGCTAGGAGCAGTTTAAGAGCTCAGTCACTATTGTTAGTTCATAAATTCCCTAGAAATGCTGGGAGACATCTGTCTCCTAATTTTCAATCCTTTGGATTGGAACTATCGATGAATTAATAATAAATGCCAATAGGTGGAGCCTGACTCATTGGCCCTTAATTTCCATGAAAATCAGTGAATAAACTATGGCAAAGAATGAGTTCACATTTCCATGATTTCCTGGTCTCTCTGAAGTGGTTTTCAGCAAAGGAAGATAATACATCCATCTCCAGATACCAAGAGCCAACTTAATTAACTGTGGGGACTACTATGAATTTAGAACTTTCCATAATTTGATGATGTTTCACTTACTAAACGCTGATGTGGGAAGAAAACCATATAATTCCTAACATATCTGAGATCACTTGTTAGACTGGAAGCTGAGCCCCATTGGAAATAAGAGTGACTTGTCCCATGCATTAGAACAGGCTTCTAGAATGAAATGAACTATGAAATCACCTTGATGACACCACCCCCCGCCCCTGGCAACCAGAAACAGCTTTTGAGTTTCTTGCCATGTTAACCTCTGTCAATAACCACACTGTTGCCTCCTGAGTCTAAAGAGAAGGTGAACTTAATTGCTTTCCCATGAGGACCTGTGCCTCTTGGAGAAATCTGTTATAATGATGTTCAAAATGAGACCAGGCACAAAGAACCTGTCAATGTTGAGAGCCCCAGGCAAAATGCATGGCTTTGAATCTATACAAAGTCCCTCCTGAGCAGAGAGTTGAAACTAAAGAACCTCTTCAAAGATAAAGCCCCGCTCCCTCTCTATGCCTTTTTTTTTTAGTGAAGAAATGTAGGAAGAAATGGAGTACTTTGTAGTGTGTTCTAACTCACAATGCCATAATCTGTTCCTTACAGATGATGAACACTTGAGAAGATTAAAGGTGGGTGTGAGAGCATATAGACAAAACCTTTTTTTTTTTAAGTTTTTTTCATATACATATGATAGATTTCAGAGAGGAAGGGAGAGGGATAGAGATAGAAACACCAGTGATGAGAGAGAAACATTGATTGGTTGGCCTCCCACATGCTTCCCAACTGGAAATTAAACCCAAAACCTAGGTATGTACCCCTATCAGGAATCGAACATGTCGGAAACCAAATATTGTTCTCACTAAATGGATGTAAACAGGAGGCCAGAAGGCTGGTCAACTTTAATTGCTCTGAAAGGTCAGAGCTAATTACTCACCTTTTAGTTGAAACATTATTGGTTGAAGCAACCTCTATCTGTTTGTTTCATGTTAATTTCTGTTTTTGTTATTTCCTGCCTAAAGGCTAGGGGTGTGTCCCAAAGCCTTAATAAAAGGGAGAAAAAGGCCAGAGCAAGTGGCAGTCCTTTCCACTCGAGGAAGGCTCCTGCCTGGCCCCCCACTATCACCAAATTAATGCTTTCTAGTCTCTCATTTCATTTGTGTGCGGCCTCCTTCAGAACTCGAACCCTGAACCAGGAACCCTGAACCACGCAGGACGTGGAAAAAGGTTCTCACACCTGGCGCCCAACAGGGACTGCGGAAAGAGGTGCCCACATCTGGCGCCTGACCGCGGGATGTCTGGAGGAGAAGGTATTATTTGCCTAAGAGCGAAGGAAGGAAAATTCACCAAGGAAAATGGTGAGGGAAGATTCACCTAGGAAAAGGTGAGGGGAATTCAATGTATGCAAAGCCCACAGATTAACTGCAGAGTCGTGATCTGTAAGTAGGGCGGGAACGTCTTTTGCAGCCAGGCTAATGGGGAAAAATTAGGTTATAAATATAAAATAAACTTTATTATAGACTTTTGGTTTGCATGCTTACATAATGTGGTTTCTTGTTCAAATTAAAATCTTAGTTTGCATTTGGAATCTGAAATTCATAATAAGTGAAACTCCACTGCTGAAACCGCCTCTGGTGTGGAAAAATTCAAAGGTAGTAGGAAAGGGCAAGGCTCTCTGCTCTCCTGCAACGAGATTACTGAAGGTTTCATTTATAAGTTACAAGAGGAATTGCAGGGAAATGCTAATCTTGGCCAAATTAGGTGCTAGTTATTACTTCGGAAAGAGAAAAAGAAAAAAAAAATTAAGATCTGTCTTTATCTTTTAAGCATGAAAAGAAATTCAGCCAGATCTGTTACTGATGCTTTCCCCTGAAGTAAGCAGGATGTGGAGGAAGAGAGACACTGTGGCAATCCAGTATGAAAGTCCCCTCTCCCAGTATACTAATCTAAAGTCTCCTTTCTCGCCATGAAAATATTTTAAAAATTTAGAGATGTGTCTGGAATTTCTGTACTTGTGAGGAGAAAAGCCTGGCTTAAAAAGAAATGCACGCAGTTGTCCACCTTTTTGGACATATTAGACAGGGTTTTAAGCTGGAATCTCTCCGCAAAAGCTTCAGAAAAAGAAAAACCCAGAACTTGTCTTTATTTTTTAAGAAAAATGGCATAAAGGAACCAAAAGGAGAAGATTTTGTGTTATTAATCAAGGTTTTCAGCTAAATGCAAATTAAATTGGGAGAAAATAAAATAAAATTTCTCTAATAATTAGGAATTCAAAATATGTTGTTGACTGGTCTAATAAAAAAGGATTAATTCTGTGATTCCCAACTGACAGTTTAAAAATATAATTGATATCTTAAGATAATTATAAAAAATATTATAATCTTTAAATCATATATGAATATATATATTTGATGGTTTTTTCCATGTTAAAATTTCAAGGCTTTAACAGAGATGATTCTTGTAAAGCTCCATGGGCCCAAAGTAATACAAGAAATTTGTTCTCTCTTTTTAAAGGACATCTTCTTAAATTTAACCAATCTAATATACTTGAAATTTCATGGAAAGCTTTATCAAATGAGAATTAATAAGTATATTTTAAATGTTGTAAAGGTTTTGGCCACTAAGAAGGACACAAGGTATCACTCTAGGGAGAGGCATATACACTCAGCCTCTGAGAGATCCAATCTCTCGGTGTCCTAGATGTCAGAGAGGTAACCATTGGGCCAGACTGTGTAAATCAAAATTTCATAGAAATGGGCAGCCTCTAAATCAAGATACAGGGTATGATCAACCACCGGGAAACGGCCAGAGGGGTGCCCCCTAGTCCTGTTATTAATTTCTTAAAATTCCAACATTAGAATTAAAATGACAAAAAGCCCATAGCTGCCTACATTCTTAAGCTAGAGGCGGGGCAACATTTGTGGCCTGTGAATCAGACATAAACATTTACTAAATTTCTTTTGCTTTTTAAATTAAGATACCTACTTTAATTAATAAATTCACTTTTTAAGTAAAAATCAAGGTTTTCAGCTAAATAAAGAGCCAATGTTTTTGTAAGCAATTTGATTAAGTATTCTAATAAAGTAACTAAGACCTTGTCTACACAAAAAGAAATTGATAGCCAGTTTAAAATTGAATTGCCATGTCCTAGAACAAAAGAATATACTTACATAATATTATTCTACAATATCATTATATTTTTTTTGACAAATATCCCAAACAAACTTACAATCTAATTCTCTGAATATTTGGTAGCAATTTAAAAAAATAATATAAACGGAATTAAGGCAGTGAAAAGGCACTTGAGCATTCTATATTGGCTTTTCTTGGCTCTTTTTGCCAAGAGGGACCCTCCCACAGCTGTCGCCTAAGCTTTTTGTTCATGCTGAGGTTGAAGCCTCATGTTGGCTGGCACCATGAATCTGTCTCTCACCCAGTGGTATGAGCTGGGCCCTCCCTGGAGAAGAAACCTGGGTTCCCCAAGATATGTGATCAGTGCTGGGACCCTGCCAGCAGGCGAGGGGATCCCAAGGCAGGTTCTGGGCATGGAGGCCACAAGGGAATTGGCTACCAAGGAGACGGAATTAAACTTCACATAAACCTGCTTGGCCCCGGAGGATGGCTGGTTAGCCAGAGACGGGTAAGATTCCTCAGAGGAGGAACAACCTAAGACAGGCACAGTCGCAGAGGGGCCATCAGGAGAGAACTTGGGGATTAACAGAGGTGAGGCACAGATCCTCATCCCACCAACATTGCAGGGGCTTGAACCTTCGCCCCTTCTGAGGGAGGTCTCCTGCCCCATGGCTGCTTCACTTCCCACACCCGGCTCCGATCGGGACCCAGGTGACAAGACAGAGACTTGGCCCAGCTTTGTTCGGGACACAGATGACAGACAAAGATTTGGTGCAGCTCAGATCGGGACCCAGCAACAGACAGACTTGGCTGACAGCTGCCCTATATTCTAAATCCAACTTAACACCAGACATGCTCAGGGCCTACTCAAGAATGCAAATAATCCTTTCCACTAATATTTACAGGATAAAACTAAGATTGTTGTTAGAATATTGTATTTAACAATAAAATAGTAGTTAAATTTTTAAATTAATTTAATTGGTTAATTGAAATAGATGAATATTCAAGAAAATTTAATTGTACTGGAAAAACAGTTGTTCCTAAAATATTAACAAAAATTTCTATTGGTAGTTCATTGCATGGTAAAATTACTTAACATGCAATAAACATAAAGCAGTCATATTTGCATTATAAAAATTTTCCAAAAGCCTCATAATTAAATAAAAAAAGGGGGATAGTACAGTAATATTATGTAAGGAAAAGTATCCTGTAAGCAAATTACATCTAGAAAATTTTTTTTTACTTAACAAGACACTCATGAAAAACATACATAGTATTAAATAAGCCAAAGGAAAATCATTTGGGCAAAAATAAAAAGGATCCAAATGCAAATTTATAGAAAAAATTCCTTTACTAACTTTCGGTCGAGAATGTTTATATATTTTCAGAAAAACAGCTCCAAGACCATGTGAATTCCTGCAACAGAGAATGCTCCAGCTATGAAAACGAGAGGAGAAACAGTCCAGAGATGGAAGATGCTGATGACACCTTGCCATCCTAACAGTCAGCAGCTGTGCATCGATGCAGGTTGCCCAAGACCAAACCAGAGACGGTCAGATCTGCATTGCCACCATTTGTCCACCATCAGGAACTGAAATATCATTGCTAACATGTACATTCAAAAAACTGTTGGACATTGAAACTGGCACTCAAATGACTGTTGGTCCAGAAAGAAAGATACTATAGACTTATTCATTTACCTCTTAGCATAGCCATTATTGCTTGTTTTATTTTTCGTTCTTAATATTTATTTCTAGTCTGCAGATGCAAGATTTTTTAGAGGAAAAGAAAACGGGGGGGATGTTGGAAACCAAATATTGTTCTCACTAAATGGATGTAAACAGGAGGCCAGAAGGCTGGTCAACCTTAATTGTTCTGAAAGGTCAGAGCTAATTACTCACTGTTTAGTTGAAACATTATTGGTTGAAGCAACCTCTATCTGTTTGTTTCATGTTAATTTCTGTTTTTGTTATTTCCTGCCTAAAGGTTAGGGGTGTGTCCCAAAGCCTTAATAAAAGGGAGAAAAAGGCCAGAGCAAATGGCAGTCCTTTCCACTAGAGGAAGGCTCCTGCTTGGCCCACTAATATAGCCAAATTAATGCTTTCTAGTCTCTCATTTCATTTGCGTGCGGCCTCCTTCAGAACCCGAACCCTGAACCAGGAACCCTGAACCATGCGGGGCGTGGAAAGACGTTCCCACAGAACCCACAACCCTTTTGGTATATGGGAGGATGCTGCACCCAACCAAGTCACCTGGCCAGAGTTCCTTCATTGTTTTTGTTTGTTTCATAATTATATAATACTAGAGGCCTGGTGCATGAAATTCATTCATGGGGGAGGTCCCTTCAGCTCAGCCTGCACCCTCTCCAATGTGGGACCCCTCAGGGGATGTCCAACTGCCAGTTTAGGCCTGATTCCTGCGACATCCCTCTCACAATCCTGGACTATTGACTCCTAATTACTCACTTGGCTGACTGCCTGGTTACCCCTTACTGCCTACCCCCACTGGCCTGGCTGCCCCTAACTTTCCCCCCTGCCATCCTGGTCATAGGCAACCATTTTGTGAGGGAATGAGGGACAATTTGCATATTACCTCTTTATTACATAGGATTTTAGTTTCAAATTCAAAGCTATTAACATTAGGTGTATTCAGGGAAATTTAATTTTCATCTCTGAATCTTTCACCTTGCTCTCTACTCTAGGTAACCATTTGATAAAAGTTTCAAAATTATCTTTTGTATTAGTTTGCTAAGGCTGCCCTAACAGAATATTACATACTGGGCAGCTTAAACAACAATAATTTATTTCTCACAGTTCTGGAGGCTGAACATCAGATATCAAGATGTCAGCAGGTTTGGTTTTTTCTAAGGTCCCTCCTTGGCTTGCAGATGGCATCAGGGAACCATGACCAGGGCTAGTGAAGGCAAAGCTATGCAATTGGTGGTATGGGTTGCATGGTAAATAGAAGATCCTTATAAGACAATGTGATCATGCTGTGGTTTTAGATGGTGTGATCACATATTAATTGCCCAGAATTATACCATATCATTATTAATAAGGTATCCTTCCCTCGTTACATGTGTTCCAATTTGGTGCAATACATTCTTTGGGCACCCTATTTTTAGAAGTCCAATAAATAATAAACATATAACTTGTACATTGTTAAAAACATTAGCACTATCATTTTTTAGACATGGCTTGAAGTCTAAGTTCCGCATTATTTTCAGTCATTTCTTTGGAGATACTGGGCTAAGCCAGAATCGGCTTGTTTGGAGGACTCCTCTGTCCCTTTCATAAACGATCCTATGAACCTTAGACTTTGATGTTCACCTTTAGCTGGGAAAAGACTTGGTCTTGCCTTTCTGAGACTAGACTGGTACATTCAAGAAATTAACTCAGCTTCCAGGTTTGGAGACTGCATTGCTACCTAAAGTGGCCTGCTTACCATTCTGTTGGTACACTCTGACCACCTGGCAATGGTTGTCAGAATTATTTAAGGCTATATCATGGGAATAAAACACTGTTCATACTGTTCAGAAACATTGCTGGCAGTGGACACTGAATTAGCACATTTGTTTGCAAAAATAATAATAATGTGCTTTATGTAATACTGATAATGATTTGCTCTAATTCTCCCTTTTAAGCTTAGTTGAATTTCTAGAACTTCTTTACTAATTTCTTCCCAAGTGATAGCAGCAGAGACATGTATCCATATTCCTACAATTACCTCAAGTTCATATTCTTAACTTTCACAGTCCTGTACATGTCAGCTGTTTTGCACATTGCCTTGACTGAAAGTCTCTGAGGCCAGCTTTGTTCTTAGGCCTGACTATCATCAAGCTATTCTCTATTGAACTAAGAGTGCCACATGAATGAAAGATTGCAAACAATAGATAATTTTACCATTTTTAATTCTCTCTCAGGGAACTTGGCTTATTTCTCTTTCCTTTTTCTTTTCATTTAAATTCTTATCTATAAATTAAAAAAATTATCCTAATCATGTTAATTAATACCATATTATACTGGTGATACTATATTAAAAGAGAAGAATGTAAAGTTATGATGGGCAATTGGACTTAATAAAGAGCATTAAGGAGTATTCAAAAAATCTTTTCAGAATTTCCATAAAGCCTCTATCTAATTCCTTAATATCTTGTTTAAATTAAATTGTTGGTGGAACAATAAGAATATTATGAGGATAATATTTTATAAATTTTATGTCCCCTAGTATCTGTCACTCAAAATAGTTGCCCAGTTTATATTTTTAAAATAATACTTGATGATATCACTCATGTATTTAAAGCACTTAAAATATAATTTTGTTATGGAAAGTTTCAAATAGCATACAATTTCATTAAAAATATTTCACTATATATTTCTGAAGGTAAGGACGCTTCAAAAAACTATAACCACAATATAATTATACCTACAAAATTAACAGTATGTCTTTAGTAAGGTTAAATACTTGGTAGGTATTCAAATGTTTATTATCTAAAAAGTGTCATACAGTGGTACCTCGAGATATAAGTGCCCTAACATACGAGATTTTTAAGATATGAGCCGTGTAGTGAGCAATTTTTTGCTTTGAAATACGAGCAACATTTGAGATACGAGTAATCGTGAGGATACACCTGCTGCACATGACCCACCAGTTTACCGAAACTCGAGCATCTCATAGTTTCCCACGCCTGTCAGTGTACTTGTTTACCTTGTTGTCGAAGCATCTTTTGTGCATTTACATACTTTATCACATTTTTTTTTATAACCATGGGTCCGAAGAAAGCGAGTGGAAAGGTCAGTGCTCAGAAGAGGATGATGTCTATTGAATTAAAGCATGAAATCATAGAAAAATATGAGCAAGGTGTGCGAGTGACTGACTTGGCGAGGCAGTACAGTCGTTGTACTTCAAAGATATGCACTGTGCTTAAACAGAAGGAGTCGATAAAGGGTATAATGCCAGCTAAGGGCGTTACAATAATTTCTAAGCTCCGTAGCTCTCTCCATGAAAAGATGGAGAATCTACTGATGGTGTGGGTGACGGAGAAGCAGCTTAAAGGACATAGATTAACACAGGGCATCGTATGCGAGAAGGCTCGAGCGATTTACGGTGATTTGCTGGAGCAGACCCCGCGCACTTCCACGGACGAAGCATCGAAAGACTCATTTAAAGCCAGTAGAGGCTGGTTTGATAACTTCAGGAAAAGGTCCGGCATTCACTCCATCGTCAGGCATGGCGAGGCAGCAAGTTTGGATGTGAAGGCAGCTGAGGATTACCTCAAAATTTTTTTTTAAAAAAATTAAATCTTTATTATTCAGATTATTACATTTATCTCTCTTTTCCCTCCTCCATAACTCCCCTCCACTCCGCTCCCACCCCTCCCTCTACCCTTACCTTTCCCCCCAATTGATGAGTCCATAGGTGTATGATTTTTGTCCAGTCACTCCCTGTAGCTCCCTACCCCTTTTCCCCCTGAGAATTATCAGTCCACTCCCTTTCTGTGCTCCTGATTCTAGTATATTCACCAGTTTATTCTGTTGATCTAATTTTTAGGTTCACTTGTTGATAGATATGTATTTGTTGTTCATAATTTTTTGGCTTTTACCTTTTTCTTCTTCCTCTTCTAAAAGAGTACCTTTCAGCATTTCATATAATACCAGTTTGGAGTTGATGAACTCCTTTAGCTTTTTCTTATCTGCAAAGCTCTTTATCTGCCCTTCAATTCTGAATGTTAGCTTTGCTGGATAGAATATTCTTGGTTGTAGGTTCTTGCTATTCATCACGTTGAATATTTTTTGCCACTCCCGTCTGGCCTGCATTGTTTCTGTAGAGAAATCAGCTGACAGTCGTATGGGTGCTCCCTTGTAGGTAATGAACTGTTTTTCTCTTGCTGCTTTTAATATTTTCTCTTTGTATTTTGCTCTTGGTATTTTAATGATGATGTGTCTTGGTGTAGTCCTCTTTGGATTCCTTTTATATGGGGTTCTGTGTACTTCTTGGACTTGTAAGTCTATTTCTTTTACCAGATGTGGGAAGTTTTCAGTCATTATTTCTTGAAATAGGATTTCAGTATCTTGCTCTCTCTCTTCCTCTGACACCCCCAGAATTCTGATGTTGGTACACTTGAAGCTGTCCCAGAGGCTCCTTACATTATCTTCACATTTTTGGATTCTTTTCTCTTCTTCCTTTTTCAGTTGAGTGTTTTCTGCTTCTTTATATTTCAAATTTTGACTTGATTCTTGCCTTCCTCTAGTCTGCTGTTAGGTCTCTGAATAGTATCTTTTTTTTCATTCATTGTATGTTTAAATTCTAGTTGGTCCTTTATCATCTCTAGTTGGTTCTTTTTCATCTCCTCTTGGGTTTTGTTAAATTTATCTGTCTTTTCTAGGAAATTCTTGAAAAACCTAATAAGCGTGGTTTTGAACTCTATATCAAGTTGTTTCTTTTCCTCCATTTCTTTTGTTTGTGATCCCTTCCCTTGTCTCGACATTTTCACTCTGCTGGGAGAACTTCTGTTTTGGATTCAGCCTTATGATACCAGACTTGCAAATCCACAAAAAGCCTCGCTGTTGAGCTTGGTATGGGTGGAGTCTCAGGGCTTAATGGAGCGCCTTGCCTTCCAGTCAGGCCTACCCTCCACAGCCCCTGAGTCTCACGTGACTGGATAATCGCTGGAGCGGTCCCTGTGCATGCGCGCTCTCTCACTGTGCCTCTAGATTACTGCCCTTCCGGCTCCCCTGCGCTCTGGAACCATATGAGTCTGGGTCCCCAGGGTTTGGCCTGAAACTGGGATTTAGTGGAGTTAGAAGTGGCACAGTTGGGAGGGTCTGTCTCCCACTCACTCCCAAAAGCCAGCGGCACAATCAGCAGTCTGTCCTCTGTGCGCAGGGCTGTGCCTGCCACCAGACTTCCGATCTTTTGCGACTCCCCTAAATTTCTGTGCACTTCTCCCTTTTCACAGTCCAAACTCACCCTGTATGAGTTTCTGCTGGATCTGGGATTTAGTGTCATAGGATAAGGAGTTCAATGCCATTGGGAGTCTCCGTTTCCCTCCTGCTGGAGAAAGCCAGCCAGGTTCTCAGGCACCCGCTTTCTGCACGCGTGGGTCTCCATACCTCAGCTTTTTGCAGCTCCTCTGCGTCTCTGTGAGCCCCTCTCTTTCCTTCTAGTTGTAGAATTTCCACTCAGCTAGCTTTCCTGTGGTTTTGGATGATGTCTGTTCTGTCTTTTAGTTGTAGGTTTCAAATTGTTGTGTGAGGCAGCAGTGTAGGTGTTTACCTATGCCGCCATCTTGGATTCTCCTCAAGATATGAGCAACTTGATATACGAGCAAGGTTATGGAACGAATTAAACTCGTATCTTGAGGTACCACTGTATTGTTTTAATCAATTTTATTGAGGTATGTTTTACACATAATAAAATATACCTATTTTACTTGTACAGTTAAATAAATCTTGGCAAATGTATACATTTCTGTAATCATCATTGTAATTCTATCTAATAAAAGAGTAATATTCAAATTGACCACACCTCCACTACACCACCAGCCATGCCTACCAGCCAATCAGGAGCAAGTATACAAATTAACTCTAACCAAGATGGCTGTGGCTATAGAGAGAGCAGGAGGAAGGTTTGGGTTTCACTGTCAATGGAGGAAGCCAAGCTCTCTGCACATCCTAGCCTGCCCAGGCCCCCACTCAATGCTACAAAGTTTCAATTATAGAAGATAAATAAATCCCAACAGAAATGGCTGTGACCACAGAGTCAGCAGGAGGCTAGGTTCCACTCCAGGCTACAAAGTTTCAATTATAAAAGATAAATAAATCCCAGATAACAGGGTCTCCACTTGGGTCACTGGAGGGTGTGGCTGGGCTGCAATCCACTACAGGCCCCTCACCCAGGCCACCCCACACCCCAAGGAAATCCCCACCTTGATCTGGGACACCCTTCAGGGCAAGCCAGCCTGCCACCACCCATGCACTAGGCCTCTATACTATCTAATAAAAGAGTAATATGCAGATTGACCATCATTCCAACACACAAGATGGCTGCCCCCATGTGGTCAAAAATCCTACCCCCATGTGGACACAAGATGGCCACCGCAAGATAGCCAGAATTGGAAGGCAGTTGGGAGTGACCAGGCCCGCAGGGGAGGGCAGTTAGGGGCAAACAGGCTGACAGGGAAGCAGTTAGGCATCAATCAGGCTGTAAGGGAGTGGTTAGTGGGTGATCAGGCTGGAAGGCAGAAGCAGTTAGGGACAATCAGGAAGGCAGGCAGGCTAGCAGTTGGGAGCCAGCAGTCCTGGATTGTGAGAGGGATGTCTGACTGCTCATTTAGGCCGAATCCTGGTGGGTAGTCAGACATCCTTCGAGGGGTCCCAGATTGCAGAGGGTGATGGTTGAGCTGTGGAACACCCTCCCCCCATGCACAAATTTCATGGAATCTCTTAAAAGGTATAGGATCATGGTTTCACTAGGGTGGAAGAAAAGACATTCCAGCATCAGAAGTCCTCTCAACTGACTTAGGGTAATTATTGCCACCTTGAACATTATGAACTAGTCAGAAAGAGCAAACCCAAATGAAACAATTTGAGAATGCTTGGAAAGCCACTTAACAACACTGGAGGGCAACATTGTAGAGATCAAGTGCTGAGAATATATTAGGATAGGACTCATCTGAATCCCTTTAGAATCATATAGGCAAACACTTCCTATCAGGTGAGTTTGGAAAGAGTGGAGACACTTCCTGTCCACAGATTGAGCAATGATTGCTACTACACCCCCTGTCCTGGTGCTGTGAGACCACAAACTCACCTGCAGAGGAGTCTGCAGACCTGGACATTTGGAAAGGAAGAGACTGGATGGTGCGTTTCTCCACCACACAAGGTCTCATGCTGGTGCCGTTCTGTTTGTTTAGGACTATCTGTTTGTTGGTACAGAGTCAGGCAACAAACACACATCAGCTCATTTATTTTGGCAACAGCCCATGTATATAGGTACTACGGAGCTGACTGAGGGTAGCATACTGCCCGAAGTCAAGAGCAATGTGGGAGTTTGGCCCAGGTTGTCTGACCGCAAATCCCTTGCTCTTCACACCCAGGTCTTCTGCCTGGCACACTCCCAGGTAGGACAGGGTTGGGGGCTTTTGTGAGCCAGCTACCATGCACAGCACTTTGTGAACATTTTGCACTTAGACATTTAATAGCCCCATAGTTCAATGCTGTCATTGATCTATCAGTTGAACAATCAGTACAAATATAAAATAAAGTAAACCAGGTCCCTCCTGGTGCACAATGATTCTCTCAGTGAGCTTCATGGCCAGCCATTGTTACCTGAGCTGTAGTCTGGAAGAGCTTGATAAGATTGCTTGTGCATGTATGTGCATGTGTGTATGCAGGTGTATGTGTGTGGACACACAATTGAATTACTTATGTATGGAGGAAAGAGGATTGGAAGAAAATCGAGTGCTTAGAAATATGTGAGGATGTTATTGGAGCTTTATCATCTGATTTCTAGTCATTTTTTTTGTCATTTACCAGCTGTATAACTTTGATTAAGTTACTTAACCTATTTAATTATTTGTTCCATCAAATGTTAAATTCTGAGATTGGAATGGATTTCCCCAAAGAACCTTTTCCACTAGGACAGTCTATGATTCCAGCATGAACACTACAAAGCCTTAATGATTCTTCATTGAATGTAGCTTAAAATGGCTGCAAGCTGTCCTTGAGAGCTAATGCCCCTGAATAATGTAAGGTTCATGTGCATCACTGTGCCAGCTATTCTTGTAGTGTTTTTCTAATCCTTCATTTTGGCAGCATTTGTTTTGGCTGCATTTCTGAATTTCCTTCTAAAGATTTGTGTTTGGTTTTACCATCTATCATGTGGCCCTCCAGGGGCTGGTTGCACAGACCAACTTTTTTAAGTGAACTGAGCTGTGGAAATAATCTGTGGGGACAGGCTGAAGGATTGTGGGAGCAGCACCTACTTGCTGAAGGCAAAGTGAACACCTGGAAAGGAGGGTTGAAGAGTCCAAAGTCTCTGAACTCCATTACACCAAGTGAGTGGGTCAACATTAATTTAGATAATGCTGAAATGTACCCTTTGGGTTTCCTTTCAACAGAGGACTCCTCAGTGGCAATAAGCTCCCCGATACATGTCCCCCAGGGCCTTGCTGTGAGAGGCTTCTGGTGGGGCATAAGATGATGTCTGGGGTACTGATTCCACCTTGATGACTGTGAGGGCACATTCTGCAGGCTTTTTTAATCTCACATCTGTAAATAGAGACTACAGGATCTGTGCTGCTTAGAAGGATTTGGAGTAGTTGAGAAGCTAATGCATGTGAAAGTGCTTTGTAAAGTGCAGAGAGCAAGGGCATAATGGGAATCTTAGGCAGGCATTTGTAGGGGCAGATGCATTTCAGTTTGAACTGCACTTTGGTTATTGTCTAGTTTTGTGGCTTTGGAAACTGCTCAGTCCCCCTTTATAAAGGGTTTGGAAAAGAATAGGGCTCAACACATGACAGGTCCATTTCCTTTAAGTTTGAAATGTTTTACAAAGGAAGAGTATTATTATATAAAAATAACCTAAGGCCAAAGGAGGGCTTTGATGGGTGCTTGGAAGAATGGCTGAGAAATAATGAGCAGGTATCAGCAAATGAGCGGATTGTTTGGATCCTTATAATAAATTAAGATGATCACCTTTCTCATCTATCTTCCAAAGATTTCTGATGTATTTGTAAATTTTCTCTGAATGAATCCTAATATTATTTCATTTAAATATAACTCTGCTATCTTGTATAATCAAAGGCAAAGATGGAGAATTCTGGGATTGTGTTAGGAATAATTATGGAGGCAAATGATTGCCTATGACAAGCATAGGTGGAAGAGAAGCACCTCAACTACTCATAGGACTGAGGAAGCCCACTGAAATTAGGCTGTTGGGTTGATAGTTGTCTTGCTGTTTAGCTCCTGCAGTGTCTTGTGGGACAAGTTTTAGTTTAATAACAAGGGCAACTGGGCATAGCAAGCCTGCACATTTCTCCTGTGGGTATCCATAAGGGTTCTCTTTCCCTTCCACATGTCCACATGTATGATTATTAAGAACCCCAGGTTGTGGATAGAGGGTCACCAACTGAGCACTCAGTGTTCTGAAGGCACCATCAAATGTTCATTTGATATACATTTTCTTAGGCAATTTCCAAGCTACTTTGTGACATAGTTATCATTATCCTCATTTTGATAATGAGGAAACTGAAGCTCATAGTGTGAAATAACTTGCTTCCGGTCACACAGCAAGTCAGCTCCTGGATAGGCTCCAAGTTGGGACCTCTGATCCCATGCCATCTCCACTATACACGTCCCACCTCTGAAGAATGCTCTGTAGCCAGAGCTCAGTCTTTGTTTCAGTGAAGAGTGATTTGAGTTGAGAATGAAAACAAGAGATTTTAGGTCCCTATAAACATATCAAGTGATAAAATTCCACTTCTTGGGGGTTAGTAAAGTGGCACAAAAAGTCCTGCCAGGGAGAGAAAACTCAGAAAAAGACCCTTTAAAGAGAAAATTACCATTTTATGACTCAATCTGACCATTTTTCCTTCTGCCTCTCCTTCCACTGTTACCCAAATCTGTTAGTGTTGAGGATTTGGCTACCAGCAAAATCCAACAGCTTCCTCTTACCTAATGTGCTTCTGCTCATCTATACAATAGGGATACTACAGTCATTACTCAAGTTTGTACTCTAATTATAAACATAAGTGAAAGTAACCATTGAGTATAAGTACATTCCATAGAGAAAAAAAGTGGTAGCAAAATGACAATGAATTAATCTTCTTAATATATGAAGAAATATTTCTAATTAAAAAGAAAAAGATGAACACTCTAATTAAAAAATGGGCAAAGGACATAAACATAAAACATATATAAAAACATACATAAAAGAAACACAGAATTAGCACACTTGCATATGGAAATACATGGGAATATAATACCCTGCTTAACAACATGACGTTGCAGGCAGATCTACCTGACTGAGTTCTGGGTTCACTTTTTACTAGCTCTATGATCTTCAGCAAGCTAACCTCCAAGTCTTTGTTTTCATCTGAGACATAGAGATACTCCCTAGCAGGGCTATCTAAGAATTAAAGAAGTGATTCTATAAGGTGTCTGGTTCATACTACACTTTCAGTGAATATTAACTATTATCACTATCTATTCATTGACAACAAGTAATGCTAATTTAACACCTCACTGAAATTAAAGAAATGCAATTAAAAACAGCAGTGGAATGTTACTTGTCAGATTGGAGAAAAGTGAAAAAAATTGATGATACTCTTAATAAGGTAAGGAGAAATTGGCTCTCTCATACATTACTGTGGCGATTAGAAATGGGCACCCCATTTCTGCAGGGAAAATTTGACAATATGCATTAACATTGCAAATGCAGATGGATTTTGATTCATTCCTCTTGAAATTTATCCCAGAGAGATAATTGGACAAATGCACAATGATGAATATATAACAATGCTTATCCTAGCATTGCTCATGCAAGCAACAATTCTGAAGCATCTATAAATGTATCAAATTAGCACATTGTACATCTTAAACTTAGTGTTGTATGTCAATTTCCCAATTAAAAATCCAGAAACAACTTGCGTCCTTCAGTAAGATTTATTAATAAATTATGCTTTATTCATATGGATCCATCATGGATCAAATTCTCTGACATATTAATGGATGAAAAAATGGGTTGCAAAATAATATCTATACAATGTCTCCATTTTTATCTAGTCACCTGTTAGTTCAGTAAAAAAAATAGGTTTGGAAAGATGCACTTTAAAATCCTGGCATTCCTTTCTTCTTGGGAACTAATTTTATTATTTGATTCATGTTTGTCTATTATCTTTTTAATTAAAGTCTAGAAAAGAAATGGAGTTTCTTTTTTGTCCTTTAGCATTGTACCCTAAACAGAGATCTACATGTTGATTTTGTTAATGTAAACTGACTTGGAGTTATGTTCCAATAACACATCAAAGCTTTCTGCCTTTTCTTTTTTCCTTGTTTGCCTTTCAGAAGTATTTCTTCATACTTCAGTCTATGACTCATGCAAGAAGACATTAGAACCAATGTTTTGCAAGACCTTTCCATGAAGTGAAAAGAATTTTAGTGTTCACTCTGGTAAGAGGCATGCACGTAATGCTGCCTTGTTTCCTCAGTAAGTGATGAGCTTGCATGGATAACCTATCACTTTGCTGGGGAGTGGTCAGCACTAAACTTTCAGGTGCTATGAATACTAGCCCCAGGACCAATGGCATTTAACCAAACAAACTTGGAACTTTATTTGCTTGTGTTGCTTAACATCATTGCAGTAGAAGGATTCCTGAGATATCACTTGGACTGTGTCACTTAGCTGGACAGATAGGGAACTAGGAAGATGCCATATGTGATAAGTTGGGGGATCTATAATACTCCTTGAAACCTCCAATAGCTCCCAAACTATGTTATTTTCCATCTCTTCTCACTATAAACTAAAATTTCAAAATGCCTTACATTAGCATGTGTACAATGTTCCATTTGAGATGCACAGCAGTCCTGTTGGTTTGGCAGAGCAGTATCTATCAGCTTTATTTCACAAGAGAGGAAAGGGCGCAAAGAGATTATGGCACTTGGCTGGGGACACACAGCATGGCCAGCACTAGAATCCAGATCCTCTGTCCCCAGTGGTTTTGTGTTTTTCTGCTGTGACTTTACAGCTTTTCTTAAAGTCATTGCTATCATGGATTTAGTACAATACAGTGAGAGAAATACAAAAACAAACGTTTCAACAAGCAAAGCTCAACCTTACTATACAGTGTATTCAATGACTCAGGTATTTTCTAGTCTTTTTTATTTCATTCTATTCTATTCTTTAGAACAAAAAAGGAAGGAAAAGGTTGCCCATGACCCAGTGGCTTGATTTTGTGACTCCTGGGATTGCCCTTGGACTGAATGTTGCACTAGTGCACAACAGGGGACATTTTGGATTCCTGTGTACACTTTGGAGAAATTGGTTACTTGGCCCTTCATGGAGAATGGAACCAGAGAGGAGGGGACTGAGATTTACTATTAGTAATCTCTGCAGAAAGGAAAGGGTGGCTGGGCAGAGTAGGGTGCAGCCTAAGGTGGGCATGTATAGATGAAACACTCAAGGCAATGGTCCGAAAGACATGCTTCATTTTTATGACAGAACATTTTACCAGTAGCATGGGGATGTTAGCCTGTGGGAAAGGCTGACATTTGACTTTTGCCTCCTTCAGTTCCAGGCATGGCTGGCCTGTCCCACTGCTCAGCAAGGTACATCTGCATCACACCAGCTGCCACCAACAATTAAGGATTCAGAGGGGGCCATGTCCTTAAGGTAATTGGCTTCAGGGCTACTGGAGTTGGAAAGGCCTCCTGCTGGTCCATAGGCCAGGATCCAGATAGAGTGTATCTCCATAGAGCACCATCTGGCTCTTGGCAAGTAAGTGCTAGAGCAGGGCTTTTAATCTTTTCAGGTGACAGATCACTTTGAGATTTGATAAACATTGTAAATCTTTTCTTATAAAACACACACAAATACACATGTGTAAAAAGATTGCATAACATTTTGTGGGTCTTAGAGATGCTGCAGTCTAAAACCTTGAATGGGGTATTAATCAGGAGAATCCTAAATGCTGAAATTCAAAGATGATGGAACCAGAAAATGAATTCACAAGGAGATATTCTTCCTTGCCAACTCACTTTTATCTAGATTAACTATGCAATCTCAATATCAGTTTGCTTTTGGCATCACAAAATTACTCCTTTTTATTTCCACACTCTCTTAAATGTCTTGCAATTCCCCTCTTATCTTATGCTGTTTATAGTTTATGCTGGTACCTCATTAGGTAAAGGAAGAACTCAATCATGTCAAAGTGCTTCTCCCATTCACACTGCAGGAAGATTGCCTGGGGTTGGTCTTGCTACAACCACCACTTGTTCTAGATCTGTATCCATATCTGTCAAATTGGGGTCAGAATACCTTCCCATAAAGTTGTTTGGATTAAATGAGATCACTTATATAAAGTTTGAGCACAATGTTAAGCACATAGTAAGTATTCAATAAATGCTTATTGATATCATCATTATTATTATTGGTATACCTTCATTTTGAAACTGAGCATGAACTATATTTCTCCATTTGCAGTCAGTGTTAGACAGCCCTTCCTTTGGATTTTTAGAGTGTATGGTTAGCCATTGTTGCATTTTCATAGAACCTACTTATATAGGGTGGGGCAAAAGGAGGTTTACAGTTAAATGTTCATATGGAAAGTAATATAGTAATTAATTAATGATAGTACAAGAATAAACTCTGTGTTTCACATGCTCACAACTGTAAACCTACTTTTGTCCCACCCTATACATTTTTAACTATAGGTCTAAGATTCAAAGAGGAGAGACCCACTTCATTGCACCTTCCTCCTTCCTGCTGACTGGAATGTGGACATGCTGGCAGGAGCTCAAGCATCCACTATGGGTTATGAAGCCTTGGGATGGGCAGCCTGGAAGCTTGGAAGAAGCCTGATTCTCTGGGCACTTAGTGGATTAGCCAGACCAGGTTTGAACTTTCCATTTTCCAACCCTTATAAATGTGCCTCAAATATAATTTGTTAATTTGAATTTTTTATCACTAATAACTAATATTATTCCTAAAAGATATAGGCAATGAAATTATGGAGAAGCTACTGCTCTTCCCTCTGTTATGTGATCCGTGCCAACTCTCACAATACACAAAAAGCTGCCTGTGCATTAGAGGACATTTATATTCCTTTCCATATCACATTTTGCTATATAATGGAAGGGGTGGGGGCATGACAAGAATAGAAAATAACAGATTCTTCAATGGAATAAGCAAATTGTCCAATTTCAATCATTTTGTGCTCTGATTTTTCATGTTCTATTTATGACCAAAACTTAACCAAATTTCTGACCAACACAGTCCAGAACCCTTTCTCAGCCATGACATCTGTCTCCCTCAGACATGTGGTGAGTAGAGGCTTTTGAACAAATGGACTGGGGTTAACAGTCTCAATTGACTCTTCAGTGGTACATTGTGGTGCTTCAGAGCTCAGGCTCAAATTATGCAGGTCAAGATTCAAATATCAGTTCTGCCACGTACTTGGGCACACTGACCTGGTGTCTCTAAACCTGAGTTTCCTAGTCTGCAAACGGAAGGTTTGTGATGAGGATTTAATAAGGAGTACAAGTGAAGTGCTCACAGACTGCCTGCCACATGGGAAGTGGATGCCTGTCCTAAGCCTATGCTGAGCTGAGCTGAGCTGTTAGAGCAGGAGGCAAAGAAAGGCCACGTGAGCTGTGGTTAGTGTGAAAGGAAAATTTATCTGCAGGCATCTCTGTGCTAAATGATGGTAATTGCATGAAAAAAAAATCTGTGCAAAAGGGTATTTGAGTGGCTCAAGCACAGCTGTATAATTTCTATTGTGAAGTTAAATGGAAAGAACAGTGCAAACCCTTGTTTTCCTCTCTAATTCAGTAGCATCCTCTCCTTCCACTGTGTTAACACGGGTCTGGGAGGCAGGAAAATGTGGTTGATCTCAGTTTCAGTATTAATCAGCTGGCCTTGAGTAAGCCCTACAGTATTCGGGTATCACTTGTAAAATTAGGCCATTAGGCTTAAAGATTTCAAGGGCCTTCAAAGCTCTAAAATTCTATGATTTCTTAATCTAGAGCTGCTCAGCACAGTGTTGTGGTATAAGACGTTTTTTCAATTTTATTTTTTCAATTACAGTTTACATTCAGTATTATTTTGTACAACATAATGGTTAAACAATCATATACTTTACAAAATGTTCCCCTTGATATTTCTAATATCTACCTGGCCAACCTTTCATTGTTAACACAATATTATTGATTATATTTTCTTTGTTATACTTCACTTTCTTGTGACTATTTTATGACTACCTATTAGCATTTCTTAATCCCTTTACCTTTTTAAATTTTTTTTAACTAGGCCTCCAACCCCTCTCCCATCTGGCAACTACCAGTTTGATCGCTGTATCTATGAGTCTTGCTATTTGTTTGTTCATTTATTTTGCTCTTTAGATACTGCATATAAGTGAAATTATATGTTATTTGTCTTTCTCTGTGTGACTTATTTTTCTTAAATCCATCCATGTTGACACAATGTAAAATTTCATTCTTTTTATGACTGAGTAATATTCCATTACATATATGTACCAATCTTCTTTATTCAGTCATCTATTGATGAGAACTTATATTGTCTTCATAAGCTTAGGTATTGTAAATAATGCTATAATGAACAGAGAGTTGCATATATCTTTAAATTAGTGATTTGGATTTTTTTTAGATAAAAACCCCTAAGTGGAGTTGCTGGATGATAAGGTAATTCCATTTTTTATTTTTTGAGAAACCTCTATACTGATTTCTACAGTGGTTGCACCAACCTGCATTCCAACCAATAGTGCATTAGGGCTCCCTTTCCTCTACATTTTTGCCAATACTTGTTGTTTATTGATTTATTGATGATAGCCATTCTGACATGTGTGAAGTGATATCTTATTTTGGTTTTAATTTGCATTACTCTGATTATCAGTAACTTAAACACTTTTTACATGTCTATTGGCTATCTCAATGTTCTCCTTGGAGAAGTGTCTATTCAGGTTTCCTGCCCATTTATGAATTGGAATTTTTTTTGGAGGGGGGTTGAGTTGTATCAGTTATTTAAAAATTTTGAATATTAACCTAAAACATGAAACTAGTCCAGCTTTTACACCATTTATAAGAATAAACTTAAAATGAACTAAAGACTAAAATGCGAAACTTGAAATTACAAAAATCCTAGAAGAAAAGATAGGCAATAAAGCAAGACTTTTTTTTAGCATATATCTTCTCAGGCAAGAGAAACAATATAAAATATAAAATAAATAAATGAGATTACATCAAACTATTGCATCCACAGCAAAGGAAACCATCAATGGAATGAAAAGACAGCCTACTGAATGGCAGAAAATATTCAGCATAATGAAAGAAGCTGCTCAAATTTCATTTTTTGGATAAAGATCTGTTTAATTTTCCAGTGCCATTTATTGAATTGAATGTCATTACAGCATTGTATGTTCTTGCCACCTTTGTCATATAGCAATTGACAACATAGGCATGGGTTTACTTCTGGGATCCCTATTCCATTCCATTAATGTATTTGTTTTTATGCTAGTACTATACTGTTCTGAGTACTACAGCCTTGTAGTATAGTTTAATATAAGTTAATTTGATATTTACAATTTTATTTTTCTTTCTCAAGATTGCTATGGCTATTTGAAGTCTTTTGTGGCTCCATATTAGTGTTTTGATTTCGTATTCTAGTTCTGTGAAAAATGCTTTTCTGTCTTGATAGGAATTGCATTGATTGTTTTGGGTAGATTGGATATTTTAATGATGTTAATTTGTCCTACTGTGAGCACTGAATATGCTTCCATTTATTTGTAACTTCTCCAGTTATTTTCTTCTGTGTCTTACAATATTCTGAATACAGGTCTTTTACCTCCTTGGTTTAAATTTATTCCTAGGTATTTTATTTACTTTTTTGATGCAATAATAAATGGGATTGTCTTCTTAGTTTCTCTTTCTGGGGGTATAAAAATGCAACCAAATATCTGAATATTTATTTTGTGTCCTGATACTTTACTGAATTAATTTATCAGTTTTAGTAGTTTTTTTCTGGTAGAGTCTTAAGTATTTTCTCTCTACATTATCAGGTCATCTGCAAATACTGACAATTTTACTTCCTACTTTCCATTAATTTGAATGCTTTTTTATTTCTTCCTTTTCTCTGATCTCTCTGGCTAGGGCTTTAATTACTATGTTAAATAACAGTAGTAAGAGTAGGTATCCCTATCTTGTTCTTGATATTAAGAGAAACACTTCTATTTTTTTCAATTGATTGTGATATTAGTGGTGTTTTTGTCTTATATGGCCTTTATTTATGTTGAGGTATATTCTCTGTATTACTACTTGGCTGAAAGTTTTTTTTTTTTAATCATAAATGGATGCTGGAGTTTTTCAAATGCTTTTTATGCATCCAATGATATGATCATATGGTTTTTAACCTTCATTTTGCTTATTAGTGTATCACGTTAACCGATTTGTGGATACTGAACCAACTTTGCATCCCAGGAATAAATCCCACTTAATCATGATGTATGATTTTTTAAATGTATTTATGAATTCAGTTTGCCAACATTTTGTTGAAGATTTTTGTATCTATGCTTATTAGCCTCTTATTGGCCTATAATTTACTTTCTTTGTGGTGTCTTTATATTATTTTGGAATCAGGATAGTGTTGGCCTCATACAATTAGCTTTGAAGCCTATTCTTCTCTGAATTTTAGGGGATAATTTGAGAAGAGTACCAGTAGGTATTAGTTCTTCTTTGAATGTTTGCTAAAATTCACCTGTGAAGACATCCAGTTAAAGACTTTTGTTTGTTGCACAGGGGACTTTCCTTGGATGGCTCATCCTTTGAACTCAGGCAACAGTGCTGGGCCAGTCCAACACCTTCATTAGACACCACCCTTCTCCGTGAGACCTGAGGTTTCCTCCTCAATTGGTCACTTAAAGGTTAGATCTAAACACCTATAGCCCTCGGGCTGGCTGACTTCATTTTTATCCAACAAGCATTGTTGAGCACATATTTGGTTTCCAGGATCAGAAATACATAATTGAATGATAAATCATCTCTACCCTGGACAAGTTTATAGTATGATTGCAAAAACAAACACATAAGAAACAACTCCAGTATCATAGATGAGATAGCTTGCCAGTGTTGTAGTGACCAGCTTTACCTGGAGTCACTGAGGTGGCTCTTCAAGAGTGCTGGCAGCTGAGTTCAGGTAAGTGGATATTCTCCAAGTGAGGAAGAAGGTGAAGGCATCTGACAGAGGTCCACTTGCACATACCCAGAGGTCCCTCTAAGTAGTGGCACAAAGGGAATACTAATAGCACAAAATTGTGTGACCAGAACCCAGGAAAGGAATGAGACAAGTGAAAATGGACTGGCCTAATGAAGAGGAACTTGTATGTCTTGCTAAAGGACTTGAACCTTAACTGGTAGATACTGGGGGCTGTTATTGAGGTTGCACAGTTTTTCTTCAATTGTAACCAGAAAGCCTCTGCTTTAGTCTCCCCTTTTCTCTGTTCAATTCACCATCTTGAAATGGATATGGTGTGCAAGGTTGCTGAAGAATAACTACATGATGTTTATAAATGACTTGAAAACAACTCTAAGTGCTATCTAAAAATGATCCTTGTTCTTAGTCAATAAATTACAACAGCAATTCTCTAATTGCAGAATCATTTCTCTTCCAATTAGCTGATTGCAGGTGCAATTAGTTTGCAAGAACAATTTTGTTTACCCAGGTGCAAATTTTCTCAAAGTGAAAAATAGAATGTGCAGAAAAATAAGTCCAAATTGAGATTTTTTTAAAAGAGATTGTCCTAAATATTTGATAATGCTCGGCCTGAGGAAATGTACTTTCCTCCGTCATTAGTAGATTACTTGCATAAGATACACTCCTACTTATTTCACCATTTCTGAGGCATCTTACCATTGGGAAATCCTCCCATTCCAAAGCCTGTGAATAAAGAACACAGGAGTCGATGGTACCCACAATTGGAAATCATCACTGGTCCTGTGTGGACTCTTGAAGTGCGGGTTGAAGGATAGTTGGTATAAGAGTCTGAAGCCAGGGGAAGGGTCAGCTGTCCTTCATGCAGGATGAAGAAGACTGGCAAAGTTGGGCCCCATGGGGATGAAATTGCCAAATGCCATCCCAACCCAGGGAATTCTGTGCTATGGATGGTGATGGTGGGTGCAGTGCTGGCTCTCAGAATGGATTCCAATATGAATGTTGGCTAATAGTGAGTGAGATGAAAGTAAAAACAATGAAGACAGAATGTGAGCCACTATTTTTGTTGAATCAAACAGCAATTTTTTTTAAAATACATATTTTGTTTTGATTTCAGAGAGGAAGGGAGAGGGAAAGAGAGATAGAAACATCAATAATGAGAGAGAATCATTGATCATCTGCTTCCAGTATGTCCCTTACTGGAGATGGAGCCTGCAACCCGGGCATGTGTCCTGGCCAGGAATCTAACTGTGACCTCCTGGTTCACAGGTTAATATTCAACCTTCTGAGCTATACCAGCCAGGCATCAAACAGTAGTTTTTAAATACTGGAGTAATATTTACTTAATTATTTTGTGCTACTCACAATATAATGTCTACATATAATACATTTTAAAGTTTAATCTTCAGTACTACTTTTTTCTCTATGGCTTTCTTACATTTAAACAATCAATGAAACAATAAATGAAGCCCTGATTTACAGCATGTACCAATTTCCACAGTGTCAATACTTCCGCTGTGGGCACTTTCAAATTAGCACTTGTTTCACAACCAGTTCAAAGACACTTGAAAATTTACCAACTAGCTCCAGTGAGCTGGCACAAGTTGCCTCTAGTATGCTACTGATGCTGGTAAACCCTAATGAAACCTTTTGGGAAGTAGTGGCAGACAGTATTTTAGTTTCCATGATCTGAAAGAGGCATGATTATTTGGAACAAATGCAAAGTATTGTGGAAACAGAAAGGTAAGAAATAGTTGCTCAAACAAAAGGATAACCAAATAAATGGATGTCGAAAGGGGGAAAATTAGAATGGCAGGGATTTCAGGGGCAGCAGGATGGGAAGAGGTTCAGCTCTTCTAGGATGGTACCCATGGTGTCCAGTAGGTCTGATGGATGCTCATTCTTCCAGTGCCCTGGGGAGACCCTGCTCATCTATATTGTGAAGGTTTGAAAACTGAGGAGCACAGCAATGTGACTTGAGCTGAGGTTATGAAGTCAAAGAAAGCTAGAGAAGAGGAGAGTTTTTATTACATTAGCCTAATTTAGACACTCCTTGTTAATGGGGACAGAGTCCACACAGTCATGAAAGCACTGAAGAAGGCTTAATTTATTGGATGACCATTGGGTCATCAGTGTGCTAGGCGGGAGAGAGGGGGGCATACTCAGATCTAGGACTCTGTGGGGCCAGGGTCACACCACCTGGGACTTCCTGTTTCTTCCCACATCATGTTCAAGTTCATTGGCTGCTTTTCCAAGCCCTCCATATTCTAGGCCCATTATACTTCTCTAAGTCAGTGATTTTCAACCTTTTTCATCTTTTGGCACACATAAACTAATTGCTAATTTTTTTCAGCCCACCAAAAAATATTTTTTTTCCAATCTGACAAAAAATAGGTATAATTTTTGATTCATGTATACCAGACGGCTATTGTTGTACCAGCGGTTGTCATATTTTTATTTGACAATCTAAGGAAGAAGAGGTCAGGCATTGCATGTTATAAAAATTCCTATGGCATTTTGAAAATTGTTGCCCTACAACAATGTTCAGACACTTCTCAAAGGATACAGACACTCCCATAGCTCCTCTCCCTGTCCCTTGAGCAAGATGGGCTCATTCCTGCATGCTGTAGGTTAAGGGCTCATACTGCAGAGAGTTTTGGATGTCATCATGCTAAGAGTTTCTGACACATAGCCACATTTGCTATCATTTCCCCGTTTTACAGACTAAACTTAAACCAAACATATAAGGAAATTACCCAGGATCATATAGTTAGCAAAGAGGGGCAGCAGGCATTTTAACACAGGACAGACTGCTCAAAGGTTGTGCTCACAATCCCTAAGGTCAGCTGCTTCCTTGCCCACTGCATTTTTTCCACCTGTCACTTTCCCTCTCAATTCAAGCCAGGCCTCTTTTACAACCCCAGTACTAAAGACCTTCATCTGTCTTCCATATATGTTCCCTAACTTACAAAGTTCTCATTCCCATCCTATTGGTTACTTTAGACATTTGTCTACAGCATGCACTTTGCCTTCTAAGTGCATACTTCCCAACAAAAGTATCAGAGAGAAAGCAAGTGTGCCTTCTTCAGTCCCCATGATGTCTTGCCAGTTTGGGACCTAAAGATAGATACTCAACAATTACTTGTTGATAGATTGAGTCTGGTGTACATTCAGGACAGTGCTCAGCATCATCTACCCAAAGTGCCTAATATCAGGCACTGAACTGCAGACACAAAGGTGAAAGACATCCCCTTTTCCAAAGAACTCTAAATTCCAGGGAAGCAAGCTTGATGAGTTAACAGTTTTGATGCTATGTGATCAGCGTAAAAGTGGGGTGTTGGGGAGCCCAGATGAGGAGAGTCTTTGGGAAGGAGTCACTAAGAAGGTTACAGCACAGGACAGACCGCTCAAAGGTTGTGATCACAGAGTCCTGAAGGATGAGGTGACACCTGAGTTTGCTCAGAGGAGGAGAGTTCGAAGGGCTGGGGCACTGTACACAATGTTTGTTGTGAAACTGAACAGCCTGGTGTACTTTACTAAGCCCTCCTCTGTTTGACTTTCAACTAGTATACCTCAAACTACATTTGATGCATACCTCTGCTTTCTTTACATTATATTAATTGAAGTTTGTTTACTTAAGTGAAAGGCTAGTAGTAGTGACTTGGAAGGCACAAGTGACTGATGGCACCACAAGAAGGGCTTTATGGTACCAGGGACTTTATCCTCCTCTCCTGTAGTCATTTAGTGTTCCCTATCTCTGGTCCACTAACCATACAGTTGTGCAAAGAGGTCACTGTTCCTCTTGTCTACACCACATGCTTGTCAGCCTTTCTGTTTGTGCTGAGGAAGTAGCCAGCAAAGCCAGAGGTCCCAACACACTGTCTCATGCAGCAGTGACTTTGGGCAAATGCTGGTTCCAGACACACTGGAAAAGGAATTTGCAAGTGATGCTTCTTCAAGTATTTGATACAATTGCTTCATTGGAAAATTCTGATTTTCTTTCATTATCCTTTATTCTAACTAGACCCTTAGCCTTGTTAACTCTTTGTTTAAATTCACCTTCTGAGACAGAAGGACCAACAGCCCCTGAGGTTTGAAGAAGTTGGTGGTAGAGGTTAGATAGATATACCTATATTTTTATTTTTATAACACCAACTGAACCAGAAAATTCCTGTCCTCTATTCTCTTTTCTTGAAAATAAGCCATATATGTGCACCTACCCCCTGGCCACACACACACACACACACACACACACACACGAGTAAAAGAAGGAGAACTGCTCAGATTTCTTAGCCTAATTCAATAGTAACAGTTATGCTCAATAAATGGATTTAAATAGAAATAACACTCTTTCTTCTCTTCTTGAAGGAAGGAGAGAAATTTAGGAAGCTGGGCAGATCTCTAGAGAATCCAGACTGTGTGTCCATGCAGCTCATCACATTCTAGTCACAAGGAATGAAACTTCTAATTATCTCATACAAGTTGTGTCCCAAATTAGAGCTCCTAGTAAAACATTTCTGTCTCATGTCCATTTTTAGAGATTTCAGGGTAATCTATACTAATATGCAAATTGGTCAGGAGGCCTACACAGTAACAACCAAACAGCAGGCCTTATGGTGACCAGGCCAGCAGGGGGTTAGTGAGGGACGACCAAATGACTGAACAGTAGGCTGCTTGGAGAAACCAGGCAACCAGCAGGAGGGGTAACCAGGCTGGCAAGCTGAGGCAGTTGGGAGTGACCAGGATGGCAGGGGGAACAGTTAGGGGTAATCATGCCAGCAAGCAGAGGCAATTAGGGGTGATCAGGCTGGCAGGCAGGCAGGTGAGCAGTTAGGAGCAGCGGTCCTGGATTGGGATTGGGCCTAAACCAGCAGTCATACATCCTCTGAAGGGTCTCAGATTGGAGACGATGCATGCAGGCTGGACTAAGGGACTCCCCCCACTATCCTTTCTGTGCATGCATTTTGTGCACTGGGCCTCTAGTGCCATAATAAAATAATAAGCCTTTATAAATCAGGTTGGCATTTAAGAAGTCTTATAACCTATCTTTTGCAGCAATATATCTTTTTCCTCCAGACAAATCAGACAAAATGGCAAAAAATAATTATATTCCACTAATAAGAAATTCCATTTATTCTTGATTCACTGTTTTAAGATTTCTGGATTTAAGAAGGAAGAAGCTTAAGTCAGGGAAAGCACACTGGTTCCTGTTCAACTGCCAGCTAGATGGGTGGGAAGATTCCATCTGAGGGCCTGAGAGAGGCCAGAGGCAAATCTGGACTTGAAGGATAAGGGTGATGTCCTGGGCAGTTACAGTCTGAGAGAGGTGGGGTGGTCCTCTGTCTTGCACTTACCACCCTGAGCAGAAGAGCTAAGAGTGAGAATGTGTGTGTGAGTATTCGTGTGAGTATGTGAGCCTGTGTAAGTATGTGTATACATGTGTGTGTGTGCATATTGTGTTTCTGAGTATGTGAGTATGTGTGTGTGTATTGTGTGTCTGGATGTATGTGTAATGCATGTGTTGTGTGGTGATGATGCTTAGTTATTCCAAGCTTTTCTTGGACCTTTCTAATAGAATTCACTTTCTGAAGTTCAACTCTCTCCATATTATAAGGTAAAGAACTTAAAATAAATCATTAGGTTTGGAAGCAACATTAACTTCTATCCCCATTCCTTGCAAGAAAAAGAAAGAAGAGTTCCTGATTTTCTTACTGTGTGTACTGAGAAGAGAAAACATGCCTTTCTTGTGAAGCCTCCTTTTAAGCATGGCAGTATTGGGGACACAAATGTTTTTGTGTAGAAAGGAGGTGAGGATGACCAATGTCAAGCTTAGGAAATGAAGCTGGTTGATTGAATTCTATGCTCTACTTATGGAGTGTATATGCTGTTTTTTTTTTTTTTTTTGTGTGTGTGTGTGTGTGTGTGTGTGTGTGTGCAAAGTTGATCTCCATTAAGAGACTTCAGCTTCTGTTCCTACTTCCTACTGCTCAGATAGACCTTCATGGCTGCTTTATATGTAAATTTTAAAAGCATTAATGCCCAGGGTAAACTTGAAAAAATCCTGTCTCATATTTTACCCCAAATCACTTCCAAACAAATGTACTTTTATCTTTAAAATTCATTTTGGTGAAACTTGTGGAATTTTTCATTGTAAATAAATTTATTTACAATGGCAGTTTTTATAGAGGCCTCTATTTTCAAAGAAAGACAGGCTGCATATTGATCTAATGGGCCCAACAACAACTAAGGAGCAAATTACATAAAGATTATCACATGGACTTAGTGTGTATTTTAGTCCTATGATTCATAAGGCAACTTTGTGTGTGTGGTGTGTGTGTGTGTGTGTGTAGCATTTATGGGCAGAGGTGCTTAAGAAAAAAAACACTTGGAAAATAGGAATTGTGAAAGAATGCCAGTCATTGAAAACTTCTGCCAAGACATGGTGCTTTTATAGCTAGAGATAATGCTGTCAGTGATATTGAAGTTTGAAGGTGTGTTATGAAATGCCAGAGCTTCCCACAACTCAGCTGCTTCAGCATAGCCTTATCCCATTGGAAGAGTTAAGCCCAGGCTTAAACAGAAACAATTGCCTCAGAAATATCCCTACTTCTCACATGTGCAGCAATTCCAGTTTGGTGAGGTGAGATGAATTTTTAGTGGCTATCTGTGAATGGGTGACCAGGATGGAAAGAAACTTGTTTTGCAATGGGAGGAGACTGCATAAAGTTGCCCATAACTTCTTTGGGAGAAATGTGTGTGTTTTTAATTGTTTAATAAGTAATGGCTGATGCTATTTAAAAAATTGTGATAAAATGCACATAACTTAAAATTCATAATCTTAACCATTGAAACATTTATTTTTAGAGAGAGGAAGGAAGAAGAATATGGATAGAAATATCGATGTGAGAGTATAACATTGATTGGCTATCTCTGGAAACCCAGGCATGTGCCCTGGCCAGAAATCAAACCAGCAACCTTTTGGTGCACAGGACAATGTCAAACCAACTGAACCATATCAGCCAGAGCCATCTCAACTTTTTCTAAACAGTTCAGTAGTATTAAATATATTTACATTATCATGCTACCATCTATATGTAGAACTTTTTATCTTGCAGAATTGAAACTGTGCCCATTAAACAAAACTCTTCACCCTTCTGTCCCTCCAGCCTGTGGCAGCCACAATTCTACTCTCCAACTCTATGAATCTACTACTCTAGGGACCTCAAATAAATGGAATCCTGCAGTATTTGTTCTTTTGTAACTGGCCTTTTTCACTGAGCATAATGTCCTGAAAATTCATCATGCTGAAGCATGTGTCAGAATTCCCTTTTTGAGGCTGAGTCATATTTAATTGTATATATATATACTACATTTCACTTATCCATTCATCTATTGATGACACTGGATTGTCTGGGGGGCACTTTAACTTCTTTATTTTCTCAAGTTGAATGCAGCTCTTGGGAGCAGGTGTTTGGGATATAGTAGTGGTGTGGAATATTCCTAGCACCCTATTGCTGAGTAAGCGGTGGTTGGACAGTGCTGCCTATAGCACTAACACTCATGGTTTGTGTTCAGCCCTTCAGTTTCGAGCTGTCTCACTTCTGATGGTGATGCTCATTCAGTAAAGGTCAGTATGAAGGCAAAATGTTAGTTTCCCTCAGATTCGTACATTGAAGCCCTAATTCCAGTGTGACTGTGTCTGGAGATAGACATAGGTGGAAATGATAAAGATGAAATGAGGTTGTGAGGATGGGGCCCCGATCTAATGAGACTGGCTTACAAGAAGAGAAGGAGAGACCCTGTGAGCACAGCAGGAAGGCAGCAGCCTGTGGGTGATGGAAGACACTGTCACCAGAAACCAATCTGCTGACACCATCACCTGGGACTTCTAGCCTCCAGAACCGGGAGAAGCCCAAGTCCATTGTTTAGGCCGCCTTGTTTGGTCTTTTGTTATGGCAGCTGAGCAGACTAAGAGTTATGAGAGAAGGAGACTCCTTCACTTTAGCAAGGAGTCTGGGCTGTGAGTTCTGCAGCTGTGCTCTGTGGCATCTGGACAAAGAGGCTCAAGGCTGCAGCCCCTAGGCACCCATCCCCCTGCATGGCATGCCTCCTTTACTGCTGAGAGTGTCCTCGTAGCAATGCCACATTCACAGAGGCTTCTGTGGAGATAACATGATTTCATCTGGAATGTCTCTGATGTGGAAATGTCATCTTTTTATTTTTCCTCCTACAGACAAAACAAAATGTTATTTTAAGTCTTAATAGTAGGCTAATGAATGGGAGTCAGGACTCAGTTAATTTATTAATGACTATAACAGAAAAAAATCTTATTTATTTGCTCTTGGAATAAATTGCAGATTTGCATCCTGCTAACCTTCCTTTCTAATTATCCCCATCTTCCATAAACTAATAGTGAAGTGAAAACTTGCATTTTTGTGGTGGATGGGGAGAGGCAGTCAGCTATGAGTATGAGAAAAGGCAGTGGGATTTATATAGAATTAGTAACGGCTAGAAGAGAAGACCGTTGGATCTATTTAACATGATCTCACCAGCACCAGGCACCCCACACCTGGAGATGGGCTGCCAAGGACCACCCTCTAGAGCTATAGTGCTCAAGAGGGCAGCTGTAGGTATTCTGAGACAGGGCCTGGAAAGGCTGGGCCCCACAGAGTGAATAGATTTCTTTCCTGAAGCAGAACTTTGTATGCCTTACATTCATTTATTTACTCCTTTCATCGTTTTTAGTGAGTGCTTAACAAATCTCAGGTTTTGTATTAGGCCTCATGAAGACAATGCAAAGCAAGACCAGAGGATATTACATCTGGTGGAGTTCTCAAAATGATAATTTCAAAGAGAGAAGACTAGAACTTGGAGTACTTTTATGACAAGCCCAAGGACACCTGTGTGGTAGGAAGGAGAGTTAGGGTTGGAATCTAAGTCTGTTTGGCTCCAGCTCTATAGTTTCTCACTTTCCATTACTGTTTCTCTCCTGAAAAGTCTAAATCTCAGGTTAAAGAAATGGGAATTTGAGTCTTGACCTTTCTGCTAGTTCACCTGTCAATCATGACTGAGTCTCAAATTCTCCGAGTCTGAGTCTTTTAAGCAGCTCACCTACAAGTTGTAAGCATTGGGTTAAGGGGAGGATGTCCTTTGCAGAGCCCGCAGTGTGTACAAGGCTGTCTGTAGTCCTAGCATCAGATGGTGCTGGTTGGAATGGAGACACGGTTGAACAGTATTCGACTTAATTGGATTCAACATGCAGATATTATGTTTGGTCTCCTTGAGAGCATGTGTGGTAGCTACCGAGCAGGTCAGTATTTCTTTAAGAATGGAGGACCTACCCTGACAGCTGCCTCTTAGAGAGACTTTAGTCCCCATGACTATTTGTTAAAGGAACTTTTTATTTAAAGTTCCGTAACACCTGGGGACTCATTTATCACTGTCTCTGTCTCCTGGAGATCCCACCTACACTCTGAAGAATGATGGCAAAAATAATGTTTATGCAATAAACCACTGGAGAAAGTAAAAGGAGCCCCTCTGTGTTAGAGGCAGAGATTACTGACCTCTTTGTAATGATTTTAAATGGCATTCTGATCAGGAAGATTTGTGGCTTCTCAAACACAGCCAGTTCTTATATAATGTTAAAGGGGAGAAGTGTTTTTTCTTTGGAATCCAAACTGACAAGGGGCGCAGTATTGCTCCAAAGCAGGCTTCATGCACTTTTATCTTAGCCTCATTGGAATGCTTTATTCTGTTTCTATGTGACTTTTGCAGCATAAATCCATAAAACTTACCTAGACACAACTGAGAATGAATGCCTCTTATTAGTAGCAGGGGAGACTGGACAGGAGGTGAGAACCCCTGGGGAGCCCGATGCTGACTCAGTGATAGGAAGCAGCCGGGACTCCTTTCCAGGAAGCAGGTAAGGGCCTTTCCTTGGAGGAGAGGCACACACAGCTGCCCAGTCTCTACTCCGTGACCATTCTGTCCTCCCAAGAGCCCACAAAGGAAAGAGCAGGAAGCTCACTGAAACTCACCTGGCTGAGCTCTGGGAAAGGCAGAGCCCCGATAGCTCAGCCCCTCCTTTAACTTAGCTAAGGCTCTTCAGACTTGAAGTGGTGGAGGTGACAATCAGAGCTGGAGTAGGCTGTCAATATTTGCTGTGGTGGCAGGGCAGTCATGGCAAGTGCTCAAGTCTAGATCTGCAGATACAATCCACATTACAGCCAACCCATTGTTTCTTTTGACAGGGCCACTGGGCTAGCAGGTCCAGGAAATGCCACTGTGCGATGTTCACAAGGCATTTCGCACAGTCTCTGCAATGCTGCCCTTGTGTACAGCGAAGGCCTGTGGTGGAAGTCAGTGTGGTGGTAATTCTTTAGAGACTCAGTGACTGCATTTGACAAAGGCTGATCTCTGTGATGATGGCAGTAACAGGGTCACACTTCAGTGCTGAATCAAACACCCAGCTCTGTGGTGCTCAGGATCAACACCTTTGGAAGGGTATTCTGGGTCAGATCTGAGAGGGCTTCACAGCACATGTTAGACAGAAAGGCTGAACAGTATAAAGTGGCATATTAAAAGATTAAATATAAAGTCTCTTTACTTAGGTTCAAAGAGTTAATGTCACTAGCCCTCTGAGGGTATAAATGACTTAGCAGCAGGATAAAAGGGCAAAGAACCCAGGCTTCTGGTAGAAGGGAGAAGGCAGAAGACAGACATCCTCTGCTTGCTTAGTCCCCCTTTGGCTAACTATGGCAGGATGCTTCCTGCTGTAATGCTGAGCTATCCCTCTTCTCCAGACTGTGCAACTACATTGGTAGTACTGGCATTCAGTTTTTGGGGTGATGCATTTCAGAAGATAAGAACACAATACATGCAAATCACGGAGATCAGCTTTTTAAAAAAAAAATCTTTCTTGTTGGGAATATTATAGATGCTCCCCTGGAGATCAGCTTTTAAAAGGGCTGAAACTATGCTTCAGGAAGAATGGCTGATAGACTAAAGAGCACACAGTTCTCTTTGACTATGAAGACATGGCCTAGAGAAGCAGGGCTCCCTGTGTGAGCCTCTAAAACAGTGGTTCTCAACCTTCCTAATGCCAGGACCCTTTAATACAGTTCCTCATGTTGTGGTGACCCCCAACAATAAAATTATTTTCTTTGCTACTTCCTAACAGTAATTTTGCCACTGTTGTGCATCATAATGTAAATATCTGTGTTTTCTGATGGTCTTAGGCGACCCCTGTGATGGGGTCGATGGACCCCCAGAGGGGTCGTGACCCACAGGTCGAGAACCACTGCTCTAAAGGCAGAAGGATGATGGGGGTGGAAACTCAGACATTTTTACATTTGGTGATATCCAAAGACAGGATAGGCTGTCCTGGAAAAAGGCAAGACCAACCTTACCCTCCAGAGCTTAGGCACAGACCAGTTCCACACCTGGTGCAAATGTGGTAACAGGCTGGTTGGACCACACAATTCCTCCCACTGTGGAATTCTGTAAGTCCATGAAGAGCAGCCAAGAAACCAAGGCTCTGAGCCTAGTTTTGCCACTGATGCCCTAGTGATTGCAGTGAGCTGTATCGGTTCACTGGACCTACGCTTCTCCTCTGCTAAAATGGGAAGTTGAAGAGGATTATCTCTTAGCTTTTATTGATTTGATTCTTCTATTACCATATCACTATGAATCTCTGCCAGGGAATGATAGTCTGTGATCTCCCCCTTCTTCCATGGACACCATGAAAAAGTTTAGGAAATTATATCTTGGCTGCCATTGTAGAAAGTGTAGCCATTGTCTTGTCATTTTCTCAGAACCTTGACTCCTTTCTATTTGTCTTTCTCCTATCAAATAAAAAGTGAGGGGGTTGGAAAAATGGCGGCGGAGTAAACAGACGCACCTGGAGCTTTGTCGCTGGGCAGAGAGAGAGAGAGAGCGGCTGGGAGTCGCACTGGGAGTGATTGGAGGCAAGTTGGGAGCCAGTTATCCTCCAGGAGAAGGCGGGGAACTGCTGGACGGGGCTCTCCCAGCCGGGCAGCCCCACTGCAAAGGGTTTTTGCCTGCCCGAGCCCGCGGCAGGAGCGCGGAGACCCCGCCATCTTTCAGAGGGAGGTGGATGTCTGCAGCCATCTGAAGCCGGCAGCTGCGCACACATCAAACAGCTGGGGACCCGGGGATCCAGAGCTCCGCTCTCCAATCAGCACGGACACGCAGCGGACTCAGAGATCCACAGACACGCAGCGGACTCAGAGATCCACGGAGCACACGGTGA